>CAJNOL010004786.1:0-13852 GCA_905250125.1 Rotaria sordida
ATTTATTGGCAATAAATGGAATATCTGACAAATTTCAAAACCTTAAATGCTATTGTTTTTGGCAATGTGATCACCTGTCTCTGAAGACCACTTTGGAAAATAGAATGTAGTACGGATGACAGTGTTGTTAATGTCTTTTACTAAAGAGATCACTTTGAATATTTGTGCAAGAGCATCGATTAAGTTTGACAACACCATACATTCTGATTGTTGTTAAACTTGCATCGATGAAAAGGGCAAGACGACTTTCTTAAATCAATATGATGCTGCTAACTTTTTAGCCGTATGCATGATACTTCTTCGAAAAGAGGATCAAGTTGATGGGAATCCTATTTCATTGATTTGAAGATATCATATACCATCTATAAAATCTGTCTGACTTTGCAACAAAGAGGAACAGTAATATTTAGATTGAAACTCACACTGGATTGTCCAATGACAAGTTCGCATTATCGTCAGTTGTATTTTGCAATTATGCGACCAGAGTTGCCAGAGCCTAAATGTTAAACGTGTTATAGGTTAGGTACACTTGTTGCATAGATGGGAGACAATGATGGACTGTACAGATTTTAAATAATGCAAAAGACTCTAAAAGAAAACTAATTCCATAAGGCAACTTTTCGTTAGAAGGGCTGTATTTGATGCTTTTTGTCCAAGAAAGGAATTGATCTGTTCATGTTTTAGAAAAAAGAAAGATCATAAATAAACCATTTTTCAATACAATTCCATCTTACGAATAAGAATGGATGAGTTCCCATGAAGTAAATATTACCTGTTGATACTAATCGGCTAAGCCTTATACGGAAACGTATTTGCCATTTTGTTTTCTAGCAGCCTTCGATAAGTTCGTGTTGCAAGTTTATAATTATATATGGAATGTTTTGATTTCATTTTCACTAGTTTTTCCATATTGTGTATCTTTTAGATGGTAGAATTAACATATCAATGAAGAATTCCAGTTGAAACAATAATTTGAGAGTACTATTGACGCTTTATACCAACATAAAACTTTCAATGGCTTAAATAGAAAGTTTTCGGTGGTTCTTACTATCATAGAGTTCATTTCATCTAGTACAGACAAAGACTACTGAAGCGGAGTACAAAAAAGTGAACCGTAGTGATTACCTGTTTTTGTAGGGTACAAAACTTCGAAAAGGGAGACTGCACTAGAGGTGTCAATTTATATTTACTTTCAGTTTTATTTAGGAGCAAATTCAGTTATGAGTAATTTAAAGTTATTTGGAATTTATAAATTAATTATAAATAGTTTAATTTATTTCATAGGAGGGGGCTCATAGGAACTTGATTCAATCCATTGGACCATTTTTTGGCTACAATACTATTCAATGATACATATAATGAAAGAGCGCAACTTGGCGAACATTTTGATAATAAATTCGAGATGCTTTAACATTTTAAAGAATTTCTCTGCTCTCTCATTATGAAAAACTTGAGGCATAAATATGGTGAAGCATGTGAACAATATGTGATCTTATTCAGTCTTCTAACGAAAACATTTCTCTGAGAAGCCCTATTCACAGTGCCATGATGTAGGATAAAATATCAATACAGACATATCTTTGTTTCGTCCTTGATTCAAGTAGACTCTCTTGGTTCAACCTTGTTCATATCTCATTAGATAGCGCATTAAAAATGCTTCAAAGTGACGTGATTTTATGCTCTGAAAGACTTGGCTACGAAAGAATAACATGGATGCGAAATGAAATAGTACGTTCAAGAGTCTGAAAACCATAGGGATTCGAGGGCATATAAAACTGAGAGTAGAAGATCACTACAGGATATCGATTTTTGAAAATCTGAAAAACACCTACTTTATGATGCAGTTAGGGGAAAACAGTGGATAATCAATTGAACATTAGGTGAAAAATTGATAGCGTACTTTTACTAGGTTCAAAAGTGCTACATGCATCTCGAACTATGGACTACTTAATGGTGTAAAAAGTTTTTCTATGAAGTTCAAATAGAGTGGTAACTTAGCTAATTCAAAATCATCCTGAAAATAGCGCCATCTGCACAATAATATTTTTTTCTGAACCCACTGGCGTGACAACTAAAAACAATATATAAGTTATATTATAAATTTACATAATGTCTGCTACTGACTAATGAATATAGTTGTTAATTTACTACTGAAGGTTCCTGAGAAGAAAGATTTTTTTTTCCGTTATGGTTTTTCAAACGGGTATATGAGTAAAATGAACATTCTCGTCAGCCATGAATTTGAAACTTAAGCAAGCTATGTCAGACTGTTCTTTCATATGTTATCTATCACTACAGTTAACATAAATTAGCATAAATGTTTCTGAATCCTGTAGAAGGCTTTCGAAAAAGCCATGGTTTTTCAAATATTTTCTATTTTTTTCGGGCGAAGAACATTTTTGTTTTATTCAATAAAAAGATCATTTTCAGAATCAGCACAAGAAACTGCATCGAACGAAATATGATGCATTTGTTTTACAGCGAAATATGTTCCTTTGATTTTTTCGCCATGAGATCTTCCTAAATTGAGTTACTCGAAAAAATTGACTTTTGAAGAGGATTGTTCTACTTTTGATCGTTCACTAGGCTTGGGAGTAACAATCGTAGAGACAGAACAAGTTTTTATGCACAAAAAAAATGCCATGTCCGCATGGTAAACCATAATTGCTCACTGTACCAACTGCCCCTGTATTTAGAGTTTTACACTGAATTTTGATATCAAACTCCCTTCGGCTTGGAGGACTGTGTTGAGCGAGCTGTTTGAGAAATGTTTTGTTGAGAAGACAGTTTTATTCTACAAAAAAAAATAGACTGAGTCAAGGTTTGTCGAGTACATTCCCAATCATGATCAATAGTTTTATGACCCTACTCGAACAGTGTCACATATTGTGTATATGTCTCACCATATTTATGCCTCAATTTTTTCATAATTGGTGAGCGGAGAAGCTCTTTGAAATGTTACTAAAGCATATCGAATGTAGTACTAAAATGTTTAGCAAGTTGCACTTTTTCATTGTATGTATCATAGAATGGTATTGAAGGTAAAGAAGTTGAATGGATTGAATCAGATTCTCATAGGTTCCCTAATTTAAATTATTTGCACTTTCTAATTTATTAAATTAAAAATTAAATTAAATTATTCTATTTTTTTTTAATACTTTATGTAAGAAAAACATATTCTACTTTTAACATTATATTTATTTACAAATCAAGTAATATACAATTCTCTCATGCAACCGATAGTAGATGCAGTAAGTTACCGCTACATTACCAAGTAACTAGTAACGAAAAATTTGCGACTTTGAGTTTTTTTGTTGAGGAAGACCTATTATTCGAAAAAAATGATTTATGATAAACTTCGACGAAAAGCTTGTTGGAGTCGAGGAAACCAAATCTATGTAAGGTTTGCGAAAAAAATCAAACTCAAAAATTTTTAGAAACCAATTAGAGATTCGGGTTTCTTCGCCTTCGAAACCTTTCATCAAACTGTATGCCAGGTCGTTATTTTCGCAAAATAGCTCTTCCTTAATGGAAAAGTCAAGGTTAGTAATTTTCTGTTACTCATCACTTGGTAATGTAACGGTGACTGATCTTCCCCACTGTCGATTCGATGAAGGCATTATGTATCATTTGGTTCGTAAAGAAATGTAATGTTAACAATAGACTATATTTTTTGCATCAAGCATCACAAAGAAGTAAAATAATTTAATTGAATTTTCACTTTAATAAATTACAAAGTGCAAATAATTTAAACTTAAAATAAAATAAATCATTTATAGCTTGAATTTATTTTACATTAGCGAGACAAATGACACCCATAGGTTGTACCCATATATAGGGTACATATTGCAAATTCATTAAAAAGCATAAGAATGTCCTACATATTTGGAGGGTTTGAATTCTTCAAACCACAAATTTTTTATTTTCGTTTTCTAGATATATTTTAACATGAGTTACACATTTCATTAGACGAGAGATATCCATTAATAACACTGATCATTTCAATTCTATGATCATTGGTGATCGCTCGTTGATGCACTTATCGATAAAGCTAAATTACTCGTGACGCAATGATTCGACAGAAGAAAGAATGAAAAGGATAGCTCTGATTCAGATATGTGTACGCAAATGCTCAGCTAGCACTAAACTGAATTCTCAATTTATTACTTCCTCAATACTAACTCTCTCGTCGCTATCAAATACGAGTATACGATGATCTAACTCTTTCTTCGATTCAATACGTACTATGCGAACAGCTCTTATTGTTGTCGCATATGATGACATCGATCATCTAGATGTGCTTGTCACATATAATCTTGGGTCTTTCGATCATCAAATGACATATTCAACTGGCGGATGGCCAAGGTCTGTAACTGTTGGCGATTTTAATACCGACACTCGATTGGATATCGTTGTCGCTAATCAGTTTGACAACACTGTAAGTGTCCTTCTCGGATATGGTAATGGCTCATTTGCAAATCAAACGATATATTCAACTGGCTCTAAACCATGGTCTGTAGCTGTTGGTGATTTTAATAACGACACCCATCTGGATATCGTTGTTGTTAATGCGGATGACAACACTATAAGTGTACTTCTCGGATATGGAAATGGCTCTTTTGCGAATCAAACGAAGTATTCAACTGGCTTTGGTACAAATTCTGTAGCTGTTGGTGATTTTAACAACGATATCCATCTGGATATCGTGGTCACTAATTATTATGATAACACTGTAAGTGTACTTCTCGGATATGGCAATGGCTCTTTTGCAAATCAAACAAAGTATTCAACTGGCTCTAAACCATGGCCTGTAGCCGTTGATGACTTCAACAACGACACTCATCTGGATATCGTCGTCGCTAATTATGGTAACAACACTATAAGTGTGCTTCTTGGATATGGAAATGGCTCTTTTGCAAATCAAACAAAGTATTCAACTGGGTCTCTCCCAGAATCTGTAGCTGTTGGTGATTTTAATAATGACACCCATCTGGATATCGTCGTCGCTAATTACGGTGACAACACTGTAAGTGTGCTTCTCGGATATGGCAATGGCTCTTTCGCAAATCAAACGAAATATTTATCTGGCTCTGCGCCCAGCTCTGTAGCTGTTGATGATTTTAATAACGATAGTCGACTGGATATCGTCGTCATTAATTGGAATGACAACGCTATGTGTGTCTTTCTTGGATATGGCAATGGATTTTTTGCAAATCAAATGACCTATTTAACTGGCCTTAGTCCTTCATCGGTAGTTGTTGGTGATTTTAATAATGACACCCGACTGGATATCGTCGTCGCTAATCTGAACGAGAATAGTGTTAGTGTATATCTCGGATATCCATATCAAGGTTTTCTGAACCAAATGAAGCTTATAACTGGGAATGGGTCTCGGCCTAAGTCATTTGCCATTGGAGATTTTAACAATGATGGTGAAACAGATGTTGCAGTGGCGAATTCAGGCACTAACAATGTCGGTATTTTCCTGCGATATGCCAATGGTTCTTTCGCAAATCAAATAATATATTTAACTGATTCTTCTCCATGGGTTGTAGCTGTTGGTGATTTCAACAACGATACAATACTTGACATTGTTACCGCGAATCATGGCAATGACACTGTTGGTATATTTCTTGGATGGGGTAATGGTTCTTTTTCAAGCCAAAAAACGTTTACGACCGGTGTTAACTCTCAACCGAATGCGGTTGCCGTTGCTGATTTCAACAACGACGCCTTGCTAGACATTATTGTCGCCAATTATGGCACAAGCAATGTCGGTGTGTTGCTTGGATATGGTAATGGCTCCTTCGCTGATGTAAAGGTTTTTTCGATCGGCTATGGATCTCTTCCATTCTCGATTTCTGTTGGTGATTTGAACAATGATGGAAAACTGGATTTTGCCGTCGCCAATGAAGGAGCTGACAATCTAAAAATTTTCTTACAGACTTGTTAATGTCGCAACTCCTACCTTGAACTTTTTTTAATTTCATTTACTGTTTCTAACTTCTATTTAGTCTCACTAATATTTCTTGTAATCTTTTCTTATTCATCTTTTGATTTCTATGCTCAAATAAACTGCGATTGAGAGTAGGTGCTTCAACCAAAGTATGATATGTTTCTACCCCGCTTAAGGATCTTCTCACACAGTACTGGCTAAGAATCCACTCAAATGATTGGGAACATCAAAAGTGTGATACATAGCCTATAATTTTCATGACAAATTCTCGAAGAACTTCCCATCATAATAGTAGATGTCGTCACTACAATGATGAGTAAAACCAGGGTTGCCAGACGTAGGATATCTTAGGTCTGGATTCGAGTATTTCTTGAAACGATTCGCTCCAAAACACTTTCCAAAGCAGTTCAACAACTTTCCAAGTAGAACTCGACGAGCTCTATCCAACCACACCATTAATTTTTCTCGAGCCCCCCCCCCTTCCTCAAACCCAGAAAATCCATAAATACCATCAAAAAAATGTATAAAATGCAACCAATTCCCGAAAAACTTGTCGCGATTCGCCCCTGAGTGCTTTCCAACTAAACCATTCAGTTTCCAGATAGATCTTGACGTGCTCTATCCAACGAACACCTTTGGAATTAAATACGGTGCTTCTTTCCTCCCAAAATCGCCACTTCCGGACCTCATCCCTATATATGTACAGAAATGGCTGTCACGATTCGCTCAGAAGCACTTTCCAAGTATATAAACCAACTTTCCAAGTAGATCTCGACGAACTCTATCGAATGGACACCTTTGGAGCTCAATTCAATGCCGGTTTGCCTCTATAATGGCCATTTCTGGATCTCATTCCTGTATATCCGCCGAAAGGCCTCTGACGATTCGCTCAGACTTACTTTCCAAGTATATCAACCAACTTTCAAGTCGATCTCGGCGAGCTCTATCGAATGGACACATTTGCAGCTCGATAGGATGCTTCTTTCCTCCGGAAATAGCCATTTTTGGGTCCCGATTCCTTGGTTTCTATCGAAAAACTTCTAAGGATTCGTCCAAGAGTACTTTCCAAGTATATGAACGAACGTTACAAGTAGATCTCGACGAGCTCTATCTAGTGGACACATTTGGAGCTCGATTGGATGCTTGTTTCTTTCTCAAATGGCCATTTCTGGGTCCCGATCCCTAGATTTCGATTGAAAAACCTATGAACATCCGTCCAAGAGTACTTTCCAAGTGTATCAACCAACTTTCCAAGTACATCTGGACGCGCTCTATCGAATGGATACCTTTGAAACTCGATTCGATGCTTCTTTTGCCTGAAAATGGCCATTCATGGGCCCAATTCCTAGATTTCTGCGGAAATGCCTGTTAGAATTCGCCCAGGAGTACTTTCCAAGTATACCATATAACTTTCCAAGTCGGCCTTGACGAGCTCTATCGAATGCATATCTTTGGACCTCGATTCATTGCTTCTTCCACGTCCAAGATGGCCATTCCTGGATCCGATTCCTAGATTTCTGCGGAAATACCTTTGACGATTCGCCCAGAAGTACTTTCCAAGTATATCAACCAACTTTACAAGTAGATCTTGACGAGTTCTATCGAACGGGCAACTTTGAAGCTAGATTCGATGCACCCATCACTTCGGCGTCGGCCAACGATGCCAGGAACCGGGCTTTTCTCCCGGAAAACCTGTCATGATTCGTGCAGAATCAGATTCCAACAAAACCTACACTGATTCCTAGTAGGGCTCATGCGAGCACTTTCAATTGCATACGGTGTTCTATAGTTAACTCTTAAGATCTACTTGGAAAGTTAGTTGCTACGCTTGGAAACTACTTCTGAGCGAATCGTACAGGCTTTTCGGCAGAAATCTAATAAACGGGACGGAGAAATGGCCGTTTTCAGGTCAGGGAAGCATCGAATCAAGCTTCAAAGGTGTCCATTCGATAGGACACGTCGAGATCTACTTGGAAAATTCATCAACATACTTGGAAAGTGCTACTAGGCGAATCGTCACAAGTTTTTCGCCAAAAAACTAAGAATCGGGGCCGAGAAAACCCCATTTCAGGAGGACAGAAGCATCCAATCAAACTCCAAAGGTACCCATTCGATAGAGGTCGTCAAGATCTACTTGGAAAGTTGGTTGATATACTTGGAAAGTACCCCTGGGCGAATCCGCATAGGTTTTTCCACAGAAATCTGGGAATCGGGATCCAGAAATGGCCATTAAAGAGGCAAACCGGCATTGAATTGAGCTCCAAAGATGTCCGTTCGATAGAGCTCGTTGCGATCTACTTGGAAAGTTGGTTTATATACTTGGAAAGTACTCCTAGGCGAATCCTCATAGGTTTTTCGATAAAAATTTAGGAATCGGGCTCCTGGAATGGCTGTTTTATGAGGAAAGAAGCATTGAATTGAGCTCCAAATGTAGCCATTCGATAGATCTCGTCGAGTTGTACTTGGAAAGTTGGTTTATATACTTGGAAAGAAATTTTAGGCGAATCCTCATAGATTTTTCCACAGAAATATAGGAATCGGGCACCGGGAATGGCTATTTTATGAGCAAAGAAGCATCGAGTTGAGCTCCAAATGTAGCCATTCGATAGAGCTCGTCGAGTTGTACTTGGAAAGTACTCCTGGACGAATTGTCAAAGGTTTTTCGATCGAAATCTAGGAATCGGGACCCGGAAATGACCATTTTAGGGAGGAAGAAGCATCGAATCGTGCTCCAAAGGTGTCCATTTGATAGAGCTCACCGAGATCTACTCGGAAAGTTCGTTCATATACTTGGAAAGTACTCCTGGACGAATTATCACCGGTTTTTCAATCGAACTCTAGGGATCAGGACCTGGGAATGTCCATTTCAGGAGGAAAGAAGCATCCTATCGAGCTGCAAATGTGTCCATTCGATAGAGCTCGTCGAGATCGACTTGAAAGTTGGTTGATATACTTGGAAAGTAAGTCTGAGCGAATCGTCAGAGGCCTTTCGGCGGATATACAGGAATGAGATCCAGAAATGGCTATTATAGAGACAAACCGGCATTGAATTGAGCTCCAAAGGTGTCCATTCGAGAGAGCTCGTCGAGATCTACTTGGAAAGTTGGTTTATATACTTGGAAAGTGCTTCTGAGCGAATCGTGACAGCCATTTCTGTACATATATAGGGATGAGGTCCGGAAGTGGCGGTTTTGGGGGGAAAGAAGCACCGTATTTAATTCCAAAGGTGTTCGTTGGATAGAGCACGTCAAGATCTATCTGGAAACTGAATGGTTTAGTTGGAAAGCACTCAGGGGCGAATCACGACAAGTTTTTCGGGAATTGATTGCATTTTATACATTTTTTTGATAGTATTTATGGATTTTCTGGGTTTGAGGGGGGGGGGGGGCTCGGAAAAAATTAATGGTGTGGTTGAATAGAGCTCGTCGAGTTCTACTTGGAAAGTTGTTGAACTGCTTTGGAAAGTGTTTTGGAGCGAATCGTTTCAAGAAATACTCGAATCCAGACCTAAGATATCCTACGTTCTTCTGAATGACTTTTCTTTTCGGTAAAAAAAATCCATTATTTCCTAAAAATTCGAATTTTACTCACATTGTAGAACGACTTTTTGAGAATTGTTACGTGAATAACTCGTGAACGGCTTAGTTGTTTTCGCTCAAATTTTGACTGAAGATATAGTTCTAAAAGTTACACAAGCAATCAAAAATTCAGCGATCTATCTCGTATTGTTCGTGAGAAATTTACAATATGCGATAAAATGTAGAACGACCTTTTCGAAATTTATTATGTAAATAACTCCTGAACGGCTAGTTTGTTTCTGCTCAAATTTTTACTGTAGATATACTTCTCAGAGTTGTATGTCCAGTAAAAAACTCGACCCTCTACCTGTTATTGTTCTCGAGATATTCACATTACATGATGAGCTGTAGAAGGACATTTTTCATTTTTTATGGTATGTTTACATTGGAATAAGTCGTATCTCAACTAATATGTGATAATGTGTTGGGAAACTTCTGCTGTGTAACATAGGCATAGAGTGTAATCAAATGCACTGTTCATAAATGGTTTAGGTCTGATTTCGGTTTTTCGTACCAATCGTACCAAAAAGTTACAATTCACTCATGTATATTCTCATTACCAATTCCTTATCTGCTCTAAAGGTAAATATCTAGTAAACTAAAACACCCAAGAAATTACGACCCTTGCTAAAAAATCTCTTTTTTTTCTGTTTATTGCTAATTGTTAATTCATACTTAAAAAAGGCTTTACAACTTACTAAACCGTTGTCGTTTCGGATCATTTGTCTGCAGAGATCTTGAGGAATGCTGCTGCGATTTGTTTCCTGACCGCTTACTACAATTTGTAGGATGTTTAAAGTTTGAAGAAAGCAACGATTCACCAACCTTTAGCATTCGGTATGATGGTTACATTTTAATGGTAACTGGTTATTACCATTCAATTGATTATCCCTTGATAATTTGCTTCGTCTTGTATGCATTTTATGTAAAATATAAATGCACAATTAATCTGAAATATTTCAACAATTAAATAAAGAAAATATATTACCAGTACTTGGATCTTCGGTGGAAATTTTAATGAATCTACGATTTGCATTTCTTTTGTTACATAGGCCTATTCTTAAATGAGAGGCTGAGATTCATTTCAAGATGAAAACTTTTAAAAGTTACTCATAGTTAAATACTAATCTATGCACAAACGTGTTGTTACTGCAGTGTTGTATAATTTGCTTACAGTTGACTGGTAGTTTCTGTGTATGATTGAGAACGTAGTAATGTGCCACATGCCAGAAAAAAAAGTTGTCTTTTACTCCAAAGAAAAAAAACCATGCGCCCTCTTTTAAATTGATCTATGAGACAATCTTACTAAATGAAATAAAAATTTGAGTGTGGGTGTGGGTCTGGTTGTGGATGCGCATGTGCGTGTGGATGCGCGTGTGAGTGTAGGCTAAGAGAAGATCCACACCCGCACTCACAGCCACAGCCACACCCTCATTCACATTCACACCCACGCCCATCTGAGTTAGAAATAAAAGAATAGTTTCAGTCCAAACGGATGAGTCATTCTAGAGATCTAGACGTTCCAACCGTAGATACTCTTCTAAAGTTTGAGCACCTTTAGTCTTCTGGTTTCAAATTCAAAGTGAAATTTTGATTTTTTTTTTCAGTTTTGATGTTTTTTCCCCTATTGTATTTTATGACTTTGATCATATAGAGGCCGATAAACACTACAATTAATCTTATTTAAAAAATGTAATAACTATTGACTAATAGAAGTGATGACTTATTTTATGGATACGTGACACTCACCTTATCTTGATATTCCTATATTACTATGACATATGTTTTATTTTATTTTTTTTTTGTTTGAATATTTACTCATTGATACTAACTGTCATTTGGTAATAGCGTTTGAATTTCTTGTTTCTATTCGCGTAGTTATACGAGAAATGAAGATTGATTTACAAACTGAATGTTCTCTAGCAATGGTGTTGAGCATGACAACGATCAGATCAGACCCAGTCCGACAAAAATTTCGAAAAACGCGTTTTAACGCACAATCGAGAACCGCGACTGTGATCCATTCACGCTCATTTAAAAAACACACGAAAACGCGTTTATTGGCGTTTTTTGTAATTTTTTGGGCATCAAAACGACGAAAATTCTAGTTTTTGAGCGTTAAAACGTATTGTTTTTAAGTTCTAAAATAATACTACGTTTTAACGCTCAAAAACTGGAATTTCCGCCGTTTTGGCGCCCAGAACGTTACAAAAAACGCCAATAAACACGTTTTCGTGCGTTTTTTTAATGAGCGTGAATGGATCACAGTCGCGGTTCCCGATTGTGCGTTTAAACGCGTTTTTCGAAATTTTTGTCTGACTGGGGATGTTCAGAAAAAGAAGTATAATTACTTATAGATGTTCTGACAGCTTGTTAACATTATCCTCAGTCAAAGAAACTTATATACATCATACTAAGTATGCAATGAATTAGAGAGAAGTCTATAAAAAAAAAGAAAAGTATGAAGATGTTGATATGAATATACAAGAAAATGATAATATTGAACAACTTTCATCAAGAGCTTGCGGGTGGATGTGGGTGTGAGTGTGAAGAGAACATCTACACTCACATCTATACACCCACACCCTAGTATCACATCTCCGAGTGATTCAATTAGGTCAAAAAATTAAACTTTGTACTTTTCTATTGTTATTATTTGACACTATGGGTATGGTCTGTTCGGTACTGTCTATCGTCTTCTACAATCGATTAGCAAAGAAGTCGTCAGCATTAGGATTCATCATAACACAGGCTCTATTGATGTTTAATTCATTCGTTTTACTCTTAGTATTACTGAGGGATCTGTTGATCATTATACCTCTTTTTAAAAAATCTGAAAGAAAATTAATCCTACAACGGCACTTGTCTGACGGCTTGACGGTTATGAATAGAGAAAGTAAAGTTTATAAATAACACGAATATCAAATGTTCACACATTGTTTTGCTTTGGTTTTTCATTTAGATATGTTGATTATATGCGTGAACTGATTTTGCTTGGCCAGATAGACCAGATTTTACTGTATCTACTGTTGGTGGTTCCATCGATTGCGACAGCTTTATTTCTGTAGATATGGATACATCGTATTGGTTCCGTTTCATGTTCTGATAGACGAAATTGGCTTTTCTTATTTTGATACGCTTAGTATCGATGGAGCCGATCTGATCTTTCAGGATGAACAAATACCTATGATTCGTCTTCGAAACTGTCGATTGTATCAAAATAACTTATCCAATCTTCATTTATTTGTACCTCGTATCTATCATCAGCAAATTGAAATACTCCAACAAATGATTGAATTATTGAATAGCAAACGAGGATGAGTTTGGTCTTCATTGGCTACAACTGAGTTCGAAGAAATCAAAGCACTATTTTCTCAGTGATTTCAAAATTTTTTCTTCAAGAAACTCTATTAATCAAGATTTGTTTGTACTAATTGGATATCATGTAGACTTATTCCGATAAATTAAATGTTTCTTTTCAAATTCTAAACATATTAATAGGATGTTCAGGATGTAATATATTCAAATGATTAATACAACAGATTTGACTTAGAATAATCTAAACTTTCTTAGTATCCTATGCAATTGATTGAAAGTTTTCTAGTATTGCAATGTCAGAAACCATTTTATTCCGAAACAGTAAAGGAAAATGTCACTAGTCATTTTATTACTCGACTAGTTGATTTCATTAAGTGCAAAACTATACTGATCATCATACATGAACTAGATAGCTTGAAAAAAGTCTTTTTGTTTCTTTTTCTTTATTGAAGGAGAACGACTAAAACTATCAGAAAATTTCAAGTGTTGATTCTTTGAATGATAATGTATCACATATTTCAAACATCTGTGACAATATATTTAATTATTAGCATGATAACGTCAATGATTCATGTCAGTGCAATAAATATCAATAATTTAGTTAATAAATGCAATATGAAATGGAGATGACTGATTGTTTCGGTTCATTTTTTTTGTAAGTGTTAAAGTGTTGAACAATGTTAATACTGTGGATATTGTTTCTCTTTATCATTATGCCATCGCATGATGGATTTATTCTTCTGTACGAAACTGAATTGAAAGATTCTCTCGAACGTTTCGATTGTGTTTATTATACAAAGACAGCAGGTGAAACGACTATTTATTGTCGGAGGCCAAGTGTGTCTGAATCACGTGTTTCGATCACGTACGAAACTTGTCAGAATAATGGTGAGAAATTTTCTTTTGCTGATTTGATTCGTACGAATATTTTGCCTCAAGACGTCTTAAAATGAAGTTCAAGCGTTGAAATGGCTGATAAATATGCGCATGCTTTAGCTTT
>CAJNOL010004788.1:0-13840 GCA_905250125.1 Rotaria sordida
ATTGATATAAATACCTCTTTTACGCTATTGAGTTGAGCTGAGTTAAGTTTTTCGCTTATAGAATCTAGATCTAATATGAAAAATATGGCTAGTTCATCTCTGTTAAATATGTAAGCTGATATACTAAGTTAAGAGGAAGGGGATAATTAAATTATATTAGTTCGTGTAATCTGTCTTTCCATAGTTCAAGCTAATGAATATATTACTCCTCAGAATTTTCCATACATTCTTATTCACCGCTAATATGATGAAATTTCTTCAATGATCAATATCTTGCTAAGTTTTACTCGTCTGAGGAGAAAAATTCAGCTAATCAATTCAATATTAGATGTACTTTCTAATAACATGCTTAAGATAACATTATTATCACTAAAAATATTTTATAATTAATAGCGAAACAAATCAAACAGTACAATATTTTTTTTACTTTGTCGATATCCCAGATTTTAAACAAGTAGTAGTCTCATCATTCCTGACGATTATGAAATACATTTCTGGTAAATACAAGAATGCAAAATTGTAGCAAGTAAAGCCATAAATAGTTTAAGTTTCGAGATATCGACAAAATAAAATAATATATTGTACTTCCTCGGTGGTTTTGCTACCTATTACGAAATATATATACTGATAACAATACTTTCTGAAGCATTTTATCAGAAAGTATATCCAATATTGAATTGATTAGCTAGACATTTCTCTTCAGATGAGTGAAACTAAGCAAGATATTGATTATTGAAGGAAGTTCATCATACTTGCAGTAAATAAGAATGTATGAAAAATTCTGAGGGATAACATATTAATCAGCTTTCGTATTTAACGCATTTTCACGCGTTTCTCAATAAATTCACGTGTGAAGAATCATTAAAAATTTACTGATCTAACGAAAAAAAGATCGTTAGAATTTGAAAACGCGTTAATTTTGCGCACTTTTAACGCGTTTTCATAATCAAAATTGTAACATTTTTAATCTTTAAATCGTTAAATTTTCAACGAATTTTCAAGTCACAAAGTTTCGTTAAATTAGCAAAAATTTTTACATGGGCCGTCTCTCTCGTGCAGTGACTCATAAATGTCTGTATATATAATAAAAATAAAGCTTAAATTAAAAAAAAGAACTCTGTGGTGCCCTGCATCTTGACATGCTCTTTCAAACAAAAAACAAAACTTTTTAAGTGTTGAAAGATTCTGGACCGAGAAATTTTGGACGGAAGATCAAAAAATCATAAATCGAGAAAAAAAGAAATAAATTTTTTAGTTTTTCAAAAAAGTGCTGGTTTTTCGAAAAGAGGTTCTCAGGAATCGTGAAAACTTTGGGGAAAAAGTGAGGTATCGAAGAAAAACTTTTATCGTTTATGAAAAAGCAAATGATGGGCTATCTCCTCATGCATTCATCTCAATTTCGAAAATTCTGACGAAAATTGACATTTTTTGAGGGGGGGGGGGAGGCCTTAATCGGAGTATACGTACGATATAAGATAGTCGATTACATGTATTTTTTCATTCTTTTTTATTATTTCTGCTGGATATATCCATTGCTGCAAAAAATATCCCTGATAACGTTTATGTGCATCTCAAACGAAAGAAAACACATGATTTGTTTTGATTTTTTCTTATAGAAATATTATACGTTTCAGATTAATAATATGATAGAATCGCTTTGTTCTTGTTGCCAGTTGCTTGGAAAACCGCCAGCTCGAATAAATTTTATCGTAGCTACAGGTCTGCCATACAGCCTAATGTATCGACGGATTAAATATATACTGGGAAATTATTCTGAAAATTCTGTATTTGAACATGATGCTCGTTTGACAGATTATGAAGCACATATGGATATCGGTAATCAAATTTTTAATCGCCCAAATAGCTCATTATCAGTCGAGCAGTCAACATCGACTGCGATAGAAACTTGCTGTCATGGCTTCACTGTTGTCCAAATTGCGTGTGATAACATATCGGATTCTACTCAACTGGACATTTTCCGAAAAAGAATTCTTGATATCCTAGATCCAGAAGCTGACACAGTAACTGAAGAACAAAATCCAAAACCCAAAGCACCAAGTTGGATTATGTTCGGTGATTCCCGATTTTTAGAGCCAGCAGTACTCAACATATTTCTTCAATTCCATAATCAAAAAAATTTATCCTTGTTAAGCTTTACATTGACTGTACTTTGTTTTCTTGTGGATGAAGAACAATTCTTCAAGAACTTTGTTTGTCGCGACCAACCTATTGAAAATTATCAATCAAAATTTTATGTTGATCATGAACGTCGGATTAACAGCTTTTTCTCATTCCTAAACAATTCACCATATCTTCAAGAGAGAGTTTTTCTTTTAAATGAAAAAGATCTGTCAACTGATGATGAGTTACAGATATTATTACAAGATACTTTTCGTAGTGGATCATCAAGGTTTAGAGCAGACAACGATAGCCATAGCTCTGCCATGGCAAAACTACTTGTATATCGTCCACGAACAATACATGCCGTTAAGAGTTTTCGCAAAGATCTACAAAAATCCTATAATCCAACTGTTAAGAATCGATTACGACCACTACTCAACAATCTTAAACAAAAAACTACAGTTGCTGCTGCTGCTGCTGCTCGCCAAATTATTCATCTTGTTCTCGATGAATTTAAACGCATGAATAAGGAAGAAAAACGGATCTATGAAAGACAACTAACACTTGGTTTGGAAGATAATGACGTAAAATCTTCAAACACAATTACAGCTCAATTAGTTCATTATGCTCTCTATCTATTAAAAAGTGACAATGACAAATTAATGTCACTTATCTATTCGATCATTTTAGTCATCTGTAAATTAGGTGTTCATTTTATCTTTCGTCATGAATTATTCAAAAGCACCCCTGAAATATATACATTAAGTTTATTGTTGATTAGTACACAACAGTATGCTCTGACACTTTCTGGACTTCGACTTTGTGTCACTATTCTCAACGGTGATGAAATTGAACATAAATATGCATTGGCATATTCACAACATGATACCTCTAGTGTTCGAAAAATTTTAGATGCAATCAAATGGTTATTGTCTCCCTATATAACACTCAAAAACTTATGGAAAAAAGAGAATGATGGTTCTGCGTGAGTAAAATTATTTTTTTATGATTTGTCGGTATCTAATTTATTTTTTGCCTTATCGTCAGGAAAGAGAAAAACGAATTAGTCTTAAATAGTGCAGAAAGTCTTTGTTTTCGTCATGCAGGCATTTTACTTGAACAACGTTGCCTACGCAATCTCGCGCCATTATTTTACGGCTCAAAAGAGAATTGTGAACAAGTGACAAAAGATGACATTCACAACTTCGTCGAAATCATTGGTATTTTAACTAATAGTCGTATGACTCATTGGAATCGAGATGAAGACAAATCTTATTTCTGTCCAATGCTTGTTAGTCATCTATGTGCACTTCTAACACCCATTCTTTTTTATGCCCCACCTTCCGTTAATCGAGCATTGCGAAATGAAGATCATCGTTTGCTGACCATTCCTAAAGTTATTCCTTTCTTGCTCGAAGCGAAGAAAGCTGACGAAGCTATGATAAATACATGTATTCGATTTTACACACATTTTGTTCAGTTGAAATGTAAAGAAGTCAAAGTCGACAATGACACTGATGATAATCAAGAAAATGTACAATTGTCTGATGTAAAAACAACTGGAAAGCTTAACGAGCCACCGATCTTCTTAAATCTTTCTGAAGATCTGATTTCGTCATACTTCGATTTATATCGTCAAATTCGAGAACAATGCTTAGCTGACGACAAATGTGCACAACAAGAACAAATCCAAAGATTACTAGGAGAAGAATGGAAAAAATTGAACACTGTTCAACTGCAACATGAGAACGAACAACTTAAACGTGAAAATATGTCACTCAAAGAAGAACAGTCACGATTGAGAAATGAATTACAGCGCACTCACGAGGAGAAAGATCGGGTTAATAAAGAGTACATACAAAAGGCTCAAGAAGTAGATCGTCTCAAACTAATGCTTACCACTGCTATACATACAGAGCCTCAACAACCATCAATTTCTCTTCCTGTTGACAACAATAATGAAGAAAATTCATTCGATGATTTAGAAAACCTTGCGCCACATGAAATTACTCCGGCACAAGCAGAACGATGTATCCGAGCAATCTATCTTCGACGAACAAGATTCAATGATCCAGACATGCGACAGTCTATCTGTGGATCACTCAAACATCTTGGTTCTGATCTGTACAGTTCACCGGTGCACTTTCTACATGAACTCATTCAGGTTGTATCTTTTCCTTTTCATTTTGACTACTATAACTCTATTTCTTCTATTGTAGAATGCTGAAGACAACTTTTATGATGACAATGTTGTACCATGTCTACACATTGAACTTAATCACAATTATATTCTCTTGTCGAATAATGAGCGAGGTCTTCGAAAAAAAGACGTATTAGCTATTTGTAGTGTAGCCGTTAGCACAAAAACAACTCAACAAGAACAGATTGGTGAAAAAGGTGTTGGTTTTAAATCAGTTTTTGCTGCATCAAATGAGCCATTGCTTATTTCACACGCTTGGCAATTTCAATTTCGTGTACCAGGTCATGATGCTATGTCATACATAAGTCCATTATGGATAACAAATCAAGATATCCCTGATTGCATTTCTAGCCAAATTTCAACATCCCGTCAAGAGACTTATCTTTATCTACCGCTGAAATTCCAGGCGCATCCATCGGAAACCGAATCATTCCTTAATCAAGTTATTAAGGCTGTAGATCCCTGTATTTTACTCAATATGCGTCGCTTGAAAAACCTTGAAATCATTGATAAAAGAAACGATACACCAATATTCATTAAAAAAGAATTGAGACATTCAATAAAACTAGTAGGACAATCAAATGTGACATTTGAAGATTTCTTATTTAATGATCTCACTGGATCTGTCGTCGAACTGTCCATTTCATCAGAACGACGTACTTTTCGAGTGTATAATTGTTATATTGATATACCAAATTCGATTGAACAACGAAAATCTTCAAGAACACGACTTATTATAGCATTTCCTTGTGAAAATGATTATTATTTAACTAGCACAGTTTATACAGGTTTACCAGTTTGTGATCTTGGTTTTAATTTTTTATTCAATGCTGATTTTCAGCTAGTCACAAATAGAGAAAATGTCCGAGAAAATGTTCCGGTTAATGAATTTATTCGTAATCATTTAGCAGCCCTATTTGTCTACCTTTTACTGAATGATATGGAATTAAGAAAAGATATTAGTCGATATTGTCCATCAACCAATACACGTCAACTAAAACATTCGACATGGTGGCAAGTGATGGTAGACGATATTAACAAGTTAATAACTAAATATTTTTCGGTTTTATTGGGTACTGAGAAGGGTAAATAAATAATATTTAGAATAATTTCAGCAAGAAATAATTGATAACTATATTTAGGTAAAGAAATTCGTTATTTCAATACAGATATGGCAGCATTAGTATCAAAAGAACAATTGCAGAATTGTGCTGATATTCAAGTAATTGACTTAGATACTGATTTTTTTACAGCTGAACGTTTAAAATCTCTACATATTCAATCAGTTTCAATAATAGATATACTTAATTGCTTTCCAGATCGAGAAGAAAGAGCATCAATCAATGAATTCCGTCAAAATTTTCAACTAGAGAGTCAAAAAAAAGGTGAACAATGGTGGTCTCAACTTTTTCACTATATTAGTCAAGTGATGCCATCAGATGTGTTTAAAATAATGCTGCAAAAACCAATTTTTCTTCTCAATAATAAGCATCAAAGGCAACATCTCCCAAAATCTGCTTGTGAGAAATTATGTCTCTATATTAGTGATAATCCATCATTCCGAATGTGGAAAAGACAACTTATACTCTTGCAATACTCTTCAGAATTTGAAAAAACTGCTCTTCTCAAATCAGAGCAAGTTCAACCTCTTGCAGAAGAAGACCTGATTAAAATCATTCATCGTCATCATTTACAATTAGCTGCTTCATATTTTGACACTGATGCTGGTCTTCAAGTTATTGAAGAAGTATGGAAAGACTTGTTTTATCTGAAATCTCGTGTACATAAACTCGAAAAATCTACCCCATTTGTCGTACCAGTTAATGGAACATCGAATTTGACAATCATTCAAAATGCAATCTTACCAACAGTATTGGGAGTCGATATTCGCTCATTTATGTATTCAACAACTACGCCTATTATTTGTCTCCCTTACTATAACACTGATCGCGATCAATTGATGGATATACTTCAATGGGAATATTTTTTACTAGAAATGGATTGTCAACGACCTTCGCTACATTTGTCTTCAGACGATAGTATCACTAAATTAATACCATTACCATCATTTGCGATGTTTACAGATGAAAAATGTGCTCTATTGGCTGTAAGGATTATGGCTGCTCACACAGATCACACAAAAGATTGTCTTCGTCAATTTCCTATTATGGATGATTCGAAGATTGTACAACAAATTAGTCGAGTTTCAGATACATTCGATGAAAATATCGTTCGCAATTTGCCATCATTACCACGTATTGCTGTTCCACCACATTGTCGTGCATTAGCAATTGTTCTTGGTGTTCGTGTCGAATACGATCTTCACACATGTGTCTCTGTTTTAAAATTGTTAAGTGATGAAAAGAATACCAATGTCGATCTATATACTCAATGGTTAGGTCATTTGCAATTGTATGTCCTTCAACAACATGATGATTTTGATCGAGAAAGCTTGCTTTCATCATGTCAAATATATCTTCCTGATCAACAAAACTTCTTTCCATTAAACGATCTTCTGATTGTACCAGACAATAAAGATCATCCAAATGGCAACTTATTTATTTCAAAATACCTCAATTTACAATGGATTTCGCCATCAGTCAATCAAATTTATTGGCATCTAAGAGAGCTCTTTCATATTTTAGGTTGCACATGTGCAGTTACTATTGATCACATTTATGAGACAATTTATCGAGCAAATCATGATAAAACTAACTTTTTTGCTTTGGGTGATTGTACAACAACTCTGACAGAGAATGGCATGGAAGTCATGATTATCCTTTTTCAATATCTAGATGATTTAATAATGCAATGTGTTAAACAGAATATTAAAGATCATGATTTATATCGTACAATTGTGGAGAATAAACATCAGACAGCACCATGTGGTAGTCGAGAGGATTTACAATGGCGTTTTAGTTTGAGCGGTGAATCCATCTCAACAGAACTCAAAAAACTGACTGGAATAATATTGCAACAAAAGAAAATTAGTCTTCCAACTATTGATCGACGACTTGTTACAAAAACAACGGAAAATATTGTTTATACAGGTTTAGAAGTAACAATCGTTCAAAATCTAGCAAAAGATATTGATAAACGTTATTTTATTTCGCCATCGATTACTCGAACATGTCCATTAGTCATAGCGACATTTGACATTGATTACGTTGAACGACGAGGTAAGCTTGAATGGGAACATACAAATAATAATATGGAGTGTCAACTAACCCAATTAACTGATATCTTTCGTAATGCCGTCGATGATTTTGAATTGGAAGTTATGACAGCAAAATATGCCCGTGTAAACTTACTTCTTTCCGATTATTTCGTTATCGATTCAATCGATAAACAAGACAAAAGTAAAATCGATGAATACATGGTTCTCACGGAATTTCCCTTCTGGATATTTAACAAAACTATTCTTCTTTGTGCTGACTATGAAAAGTCCATTACAACAAGAGCAACTATTGCAATATCTGCTCTTACTACTTTATTGTATAAACGAAAATCCATACCAATCGAAGAAGCTAAGGTCACTGCTCAACAAAAGATCAGTGCATGCACAGAGTTTCGCTCAAATCGAACTGCACATGTTGCTGGTGCACAGTCGAGCATTTATTCATACACTGACGTTCTCTTTCCTGCTGATCACCGTGCTATTGAGTCGATGACTATATCGATTGGACGTCCTTGTACTACTGAACAAGATTTAGAAGATGATCAAACAATTACTGAAGTTGTTTTAGATCGAGTAGCTGAAAATCGAGCGGCTAACGATCGAGTTTATCGCAGTCTAGCTCGAACACAAAATCATAATTCTCGAAATGATAACATGACAAAAGATTGGATTGACCCATTCATCATTGATACTAAGAAACAGACTGAGATCTGTCATAATGCAGAGCATTTCTTTTTTGCCTATCTCCAATATCTTTATGGATCAGTAGATGTGACAGCAACAAAAAATTGGCGATCATCATCACGACTTGCCACTTATCCCAACAATCGACGTAATATCGATGATACTGTTGGTTTTGATTTTGAATTACATGATACACGTCAATTATTTACTCGTACCTCAAAATCAACAACCAAAATATGTTATTTTGAAGTAAAAGGTACAAGCGAATCATACAATGAAGAACATACTCAGTTTCATCTGTCTCAAAATGAATTTAAAGTATGTGAAGCCATTGCAACTGATGAGACAAAAAGGGAATACGCGTCATACTTTATCGTTATCATACAAAACTGTCTTGATCTTGAAAAGATTGCTTTTGGAAATATGATTGAATGGTAAGGCACATTGAATTCATATTTGCTATGTTTCAATATTATTTCTCAGGAGTGAAAACCTTGACAAAGTGCGCAAAACTGTTGACAGTTACCAGTGCAAAATCATTTCATCGTCGTCCACGAACTTGAGTAATTCGAACATAGACGAACCAACAAGTAACAATAATACAACGACGACTCTTTATGTTCCGCCTCATAAACGGGATCGTCATCAACGGTCAAGGGGGTCAAACAACGAAAATAATAATTATACGGCAAACCGTGCATCAACAAATAGAGATTATTCATCATCCATTAGTCGTTATTCAACTGATGATCATCATTGGCAGCAACGACCACAACGCGCATCAACGAATAAGGATCATTCATCATCCAGTAGTCATTGTTCAACTGATGATCAGCATTGGCAGCAACAACAACAACGATCAAAATGGTCTAACAACAGAAATAATAATATTACGACACAATCTGCATCAGCGAATAATATAAAATCAGTCTCTACTCGTCAGCATCAGCAACGACAAGGTCAAACATTCCACTCAAACGACGACAATAACCATAGATATCATCAACAGTCTCATAACAAAAAGTGGTAGCGTGTCTCACTATCTTGTGAAACTATTGATCTTTTTATATACTATCTATCAAAGTAATAAACAAGAATCCAACATAGTTTTAAGCAGTATAAAATGAACGACGATAATCGATATTGGTATTAATATCGCGAGAATAGAATCTAGACAGAATGATTTTTATTATTCGAATTACCGAAAATTGTTTGAAATTTCATTAAGAAAATAATTTCTTTTAAGAAATAGAATTGATTTCTTATTAGGGTGTGGGTGTGGGTGTGGGTGTGGGTGGGTGTGGATGGGTGGGTGTGGGTGTGGATGGGTGGGTGTGGGTGTGGATGGGCGGGTGTGGGTGTGGATGGGTGGGTGTGGGTGTGGATGGGTGGGTGTGGGTGTGGATGGGTGCCCAGGCAAGCAAAAATAAGAGAGGACTGGCGACATGTCTAGTCCAAAACGTCCGCAACAGCCGTCCTGCTAGTCTAAAATATTAATGTGGTCGTCAGGACTGGTCAGTATTTTAAAAAGCGACATACTGATAGGACTGGACTAGTCTGAGATATTCTGAGGACTAGTCAAGTCTAGTCCCAAATATTTGGTGCCGGGATCAGGACTAGTCAAGTCTAGTCCCAAATATTTGGTGTTGGCGTCAGGACTAGTCAGTGTCTTATGAGGTAATATAATGACAGGACTGGACGAGTCTAATAATTTTGAAATACATGCCTGGACTAGTCTGAGAGATCCTGAGCACTAGTCAAGACTGCCATGTTTTACTAGAAATGACATGCTGTCTGAACCAGACTAGTCCGAAATTCGGTACGACATTTTACATTAATAGTTGGTTATATCTTTAATACTTGTCAAGTCTAGTCTAATTACAGAAACTTAATGTAATTTTGAGTTTGAACTGATTGCTTATTTATGAAAACTTTTTGTCACCTTCAATTCAATACATCTTAGTACGTATACATAACCTAAGAATAACAAAGTTACAAACTTGCATTATGAAAAACACGACTGTTTAATTATCTAAGATTCTACAATGGTGTAGTTTATTTATCGATTATCAGTTATAAAAATTGTTTTATTAATAAGGAAAATTTATTGAGTTTGAAATGCTAAAAATCATTAACTTCGATTTGTCTCTATCTTTAACTGTTTTTATCATATAGAACAGAAAAAATGAAAACAATTATTATTGTCATATTTTCGTTATCGTACGATTATTGTTCTTTAAGTTATAAATTGTATGAATTTTCATCAACAATATTATTAATTTGATCGATCATATTTATAAAGAAGAAATTTTTTTTTATTTCATTGTATATAGAACATCTGAGATTGATGATTGAATCACTAGTTTATCTAATTGGTTGTTTAATTTTTTTTGTCATGTATTCAAGTGACACCTGACCGAATATTCACATATATATCATTGGTTTCGCCATAGAAACAGCGCTCTCTTTAAGTCTCTTCTTCTTCGTCCTCTCCTAAACATATACAAAGAAGATTTCATAAACACCTGTTTTGTTCGTGGCTTAATATGAAGGATGTTTAAAACGAAAGAAAAATGTGAATCACGCGTATAGTCACTATTTATTGATGAGGGTGTGGGTGTGGCTGTGGCTGTGGCTGCCTCACACCCACAACCACACACCCACACCCTCTATCGCTTATACGTCGCCAGTAACTGTGTAATAGGTTAACAATTGGTTCTTTTTGTAAGAATCAATAGGTTAATCATAAACTACCTGAAGATTGACAGCTTGATAACTGTCGAAATCGGTCGTCCTAAGTAGCTCAGAATTATCTCTTATATACTCACCATTTACACTCACTGTGATTTAGACAATCTATTGTGTATCATCTTTAGATTGTTCTACATACATGTTCCTTCTATTCTCGACACTTAAATAGTTTGTTGGAGGTTCTTTGGAACTTCCATAGAACTTGCATCTGTTTTGAGAATTAAGGATCGATGTGCAGAGTATATATAATTCCAAATATTAGCTGACGAGTTCCTTAAGCAAGGTCGAAACCGGTCATGGCAGCTGTTCTCACACACTGACTATTGAAATTTACTATTATTTGATTTTTGATTAAATTGAATATATAACAGTGTAAATCGATCTTGGATTTGATTCTTCTGAAAAATTGAATCGAATTTAGGTCTTTTGCCATCTGATGAGACCCTTAAGCAAGGTCGAAACCGGTCATGGCAGCTGTTCTCACCCTCACCCACCCTCACCCTCACGTAAAATACTCGATTAACATTTAAATTGTCTTATCTATTCTAGATAATCTCTTGCGACACCAAGCCATGGCTGCTAGTTCTTATTGTAGCCAAAACAATTTTGACTGTTACTCTTCTATTTATAGGAATTGTGATAGTTTTCATCATTCTTTTATGATGAATTTGAACTACGCCATCTGAGGAGTCCCTTAAGCAAGGACGAAACCGGTCATGGCTGCCAGTTCTTATAGTAGTAGACTTTTTAAAATTACACACCCACCCACCCACAACCACCCGTTTGTCGTGGAACGGCCTATTTCTACTCACTCTCTTTTGGCGATTCCGCTATTATTTTAATAGTAGATATAGTATTCTGTATTGATTCAAATTATTTTGGATCTCTTATACTGATACTTGTGCCACTTGATAAGATTCAAGCAATATCGAAATACCTGGTATTGTGGTAGCTAAACTCACTCACCCTCAATTTTAGAAAGCAATCACAAAATGTTTATTAGAATTTCATCGAACACAATATAATTCTTAGCATGAACACAAAGAAAAATTTACCAAAGATCAATTGCTACGCTTAGCTGATGCTTTCGTTTCACAAAGTCATTATGTTTGAATATGCGACACAATTTTCTTGTTTGTAAATAAAGATTTCTTGAATATGTTAAATAGTTCCAAATGTTTTAATTCGATTTCCAACATCCAGTTTTATTACAACCTGGACATCTGAGACCAAACGTATTTGCAATTTTTGCCAATGCGGCTTCCGTTGCTTGCCTGACACCTGTCATATCTCCAAGTAACTCCATAACTTCGGATACACGAAGAGTAACGCCACATGCTGCACATTTAATACCTGGCATATTGATAATGATGCACAAAACACCTGAGTTGATATAAAGAGAGAAAGAAAAACTGCACATACTATGCATACACGCAGAGATAAGTGGGAAGGAAAAGCCAATACGTCGTCAACTAAAGTAGCACTTCATATTTCTTGTTTTTTCCCTCTGCTATTTGACGAAGTCTCCAAAACATCGACAGATTTTTACCCAAGTTCCTTGCAACAAGACTAAACTTATGGTAATCGCTGCAACAAAAGTGTCAGCAAGGCAAAGTAGACAGTTCGATGGAAGTGTCGGTGAGGGAGAGTAAAAAATATTGACTGTCACCCACGCACCATCAGTCTTACGAGGGAACCGTTCGAAGTGATTCACTGCTTTTTGCCTCATATTTTCAGCATATCGAAGAGAACTCTAGAGTACCTTAACCCTAAAAGGATTTGTGCCCATGGCCATTCTTTCGTGAGATATCGAATTTTTGAGATTGTGAGGAATATAAGGATTTTGACCTCTTTAAGTTACACCATAGGGTGTGGGTGTGGGTGTGGGTGTGTGGCTGTGGGTGTGGGTGTGGATGTGGGTTTGACGGTGTGAGTGTGCTGGGGCTGTGAGGGTGGGAATGTGATATGGCTGTGAGGGTGAGAGTGTGAGTGTGGGTGTGGGCGTGTGTGTACGTGCTAGTGTTGGTGTGGTTGTGAACACTTCTGCGAGTGAGTTAAACATTCAGACTCACTCACACCCATATCCGTCCCCCATTCATCCTCCTGAATATTCGCCAATTGGCGAAAGTTCAGCGGACTATCGCCAATATATCCATTGTAAATTCACCAATTGGCGAAAGTCCACTGAACTTTAGCCAATACATCTCTGGGTTTTCCCCAATAATTGGTGAAATTCTCATTGGCAAAGTACGGGAATCCCTTATGGTCTCTAGTGAATCCATTGATATAACTGTTAGTCAAAGACTAACACCAAAACATAACGCATTTCCGGTTATATATCGGTCTGTTATTTTCAAAGTGTTCCTTTCTGCTCATTAGACAGAGAAGCGAAGCGATATCTAGAATAATGATATCTTTACCCTTGGTAGTTTTTAACTGAGCAAAGAATGTCACAATACAATTATTTTAAGCTTCATTCTTGTCTTTCACGGCATATGGCAGAACAAGTTAACACACTATTACCATCAAGGGGGAAAAAACGGAATCCTGGAATCCTGGAATCCTGGAATCCGGTGGAATATTACGGAATCCCACGGAATCCCACGGAATCATGGAATCCAATGGAATCCGATGGAATCCAATGGAATCATGGAATCCAATGGAATCCAATAGAATCCGATGGAATCCAATGGAATCCGATGGAATCCGATGGAATCCGATAGAATCCGATGGAATCCGATGGAATCCAATGGAATCCGATGGAATCCCCGGAATCATGGAATCCAATGGAATCCAATAGGATCCAATGGAATCCAATAGAATCCAATGGAATCCAATAGGATCCAATGGAATCCAATAGAATCCAATGGAATCCAATGGAATCCGATGGAATCCAATGGAATCCA
>CAJNOL010004789.1:0-13831 GCA_905250125.1 Rotaria sordida
TTAATTATTTTCATTATTGTCACAATTCAAATTTTCATAAATTTATTCTCTGTTGTTTTTATTATTCACTCAATTCAGAATAAAATCAGTAAATTTTTATTATCCATTCATCAATAAGTTCATTCAAGATATTAAAAAAGTTTTTTTTTTTACCTTTTATTTACTTATGTTCATACGCACACGAGTAGCTAGTGAGAATAATAAAGTCATCACCAAGAGGAACAGAGAAACAACGAGAACGTAAAGAAGCTACAGAACAAACATCAACATTATGAGATTATATTTAAATTTCGTAATGCTTATTCTTGAGAAGAATTCTGAGCAAGATCTTGATCAAATCTTGGCAATATACTCATTTGAGCCATCTTACCTTAGGTTCGAAAGGATCTTTGGCCGAGGTAAGTACAACTATTGACCGGCCTCTCGTAGCAAGACTCTAGGATATGACTAAAAATGACTAAAAGCTTAACTAAATCCTTTCAGTAATTCTTGTTGGAATCCTGAATAAAATCTAAGAGGTAAATCCTACTAGAATCTGGAAATATTTATTCAGTAGAGAAGCTGAGCAGCAATTACAGCAAATCTTGGAAGCAGTTCTTCTTCATTCTGGACAGAATTCTTGTAATATATATTCCTGATGGATCTATGTTTTTTCAACAAATGAATACGAATGAATACAACAGATAGTAGCCTTCAAAGATCTTAGCCAGATCCTTTGATTTTCCTATTAAAATCCTGATTAGGACTAATATAAGTATGAAAGCATTTATTCTTAAAGAGTTCTGAAGAAGTTCCTAATGGAAATCTTTCAAGATCGTTGAGTTTCGCTTCATGATAATTCGTTCGTTTTCTTTCTAAGATTCTAGTCTGATATGTTAAGGATCCTGAGAGGATCTTGATGGAAATGTAAACGAATCTTAGAAAAAATACTTCCTCATGACCTTTTCAGGATTCTTCGAAGGATCTCGACGAAATCTTGGGTAGGATTCTTTATTGACAATTCAGAAAAATATCTGAGAACGAGTCTAAAGAAATCTTGACCAGGATTCTGTTTAAACTGGAAAAATCCTGGCAACAGGGATTAGTAGGATTCGAAACAGAATGTTGAATAAAACTCGTCAAGATCCTGTATATATATATAGGATCCAGAAATGTCCTTCCAGGATTTTTTAAGGAACGAATAAGATTGAGACTAGGGTAAACATAAACCTGAATAGATCTTAACTGACTCCTCATATTTTCTTAGCAAGATTCTGATCGTACTTGTAATGTTTTTAAGCATTCGAAATACCTATTTTTAAAACAGTTTCTCTCAGAAATTTGGTCGAAGTTTAGCAGGATTCCTTAGTTAAGAATTCTAATTTATCTTGCTTTATTCCTGGTATGATCATTCTCTAATATAACTATAATTCTTCGCAGGATCCTTTTATCAGGATTCAGTCGAGATCTTGACTACAACTTATTGAAAGCTGGACAAAATTCTTTTTATGATTTGTGCCAGATTCCTGGATAGGATTACCGGTGAATCTTAATAGGATCCTACAAACTGAATTCAGAAAAAAAATTCAAGCAAGAACCTGAACAGATCCTAGATCGAATCTTGAATTAAACATGGCAGAATCTTTGAAATTTATGATGTTGAAAGATCCTTCAAGCCTGTCTCAAGAAATTGGCATGAATAAGTAGATTCAATACTAATCTACAAAGGTCTTTGCGAGATGCTTACATTTTCTTATTAAGATCCTGATTAGGATTGATATTCTCTGGCAAGATTTGGAAACGCATATTCTTAAAAATTTCTGAACAAGATTTCGATTGAATCTTTGCAAGACTAGTCAATCTCGTATTCTGACTGGCCTTGTTATTTTCTTGCTAAGATCCTCGAATGATGTGACTATCAATCCTGACAAGATCCTGATACAATGATCTGACCTAAGCCCTGGCGAGAACCTGATAAACTCTTGGCAGAATCCTTTCTCATAATCATGAGAGGATCCTTGATGGGTTCTTGAGTAAATCCTGATAGGATTTTATAATTTCAACTGAGAAAAAATATTTGAGCAAGAACTCGAAGAGAAATCCTGAACAGGACCTTGTTTCACCTTGAAAAATCCTGGAAACAGGAATTACTAGGATTCGAAACACGATCCTGAATAAAACTCGCCAAGATCCTTCAGCTTCAAGATCTTGAAAGTTTCTTTCAGGGTTTCCCAAGGAATAAACAGAATTGAGACTAGGGCTTCAGCCACTCTTGTTTATCCACATTCTCACTCACAGTTCACACTCACGCTGCACATCCTCACCGAAACTTGCACCTACGCCTAGCTTCTGGAGCTCGACATGCTGATTACGATATGACAAAGTGATTCAACCCGGTGGCGCTATCTATTAGGAGTTAGGCCAATCTCAATTTGAGAAAGAAATGTTGTCAACAATCAATTTAGAAAATTGAATTTGTACAATACTTTAGTTTTCAACGTTCAAAGATATACCTTTACATGAGTTTTACCATAGATAGTACATATCCCCATGTTCAACTAATAGGGAAAAGTTTTCCTTATCTGTGCTTTGAATATTTCAATTGTACTACGTAATATTGTGCCTGCACCTAGGGGAATCAATGCCACAATCTGAGACAATCAGGTTTCGCTGGATCGAATCCCCTTTTTACATTTGGCAGTATACCCCGAACTCGAATATTGATGCTCCACTCGATAGAATACATAATCACTGACCAAAAACTAAAAACTGGGTTTATGTGATCCATTAATTTTCTAAGATTAAATAGGCTTCATATTGGGTCAAAAACGGTCTGTACTAACAGAAACTTGCTGAAACTACCAAAAAACTCACCTAAACATGTGAACTTCTATCGTAAACTCTTGACAATACTTATTCATTTGCCAGAGAAAGAATCCAATGCCAATAAATGAAAAATCATATCGACTATCTAATGGCCATCGCATCCTCTCTTAGTCAATGAACCGTGGCACCAACAACTAGCAAAACCGTCGAAAATGCCATGAAAACATATGATCTCCCTCAGAAAGTACTTCACAGCTTCTGTGCATTCGCTTTTGTGGAACATGATCTGAAAGGAGTGTTGAAGTGTATAAGGTAGAAATTTGGACCTACCCCCGCTCCCTCCTCCTCACAGACTGTGATACAAAAATCCCATGCGCACCACAGACCATGACAGTGAAAATCCTTATCCATTACTGACCGTGAGCTCCCAGCAAACGATCAGAAGTGCCTTAAGAATGCTAAAATTGGACAAAATGCCTCAAAATATATCAACTGCTGGCGAAACTTCTTCACAGCACTTATGCATTTCTCTTCTGGGTATGAATAATACCTCAATTAATAAAGTATCTCGTGCTCTATCCAATGAGTATTGTATTAGCTCTCGGCAAACGAATGCATAAGAGCCATGAAGCATTTTCAGCTAAGTTTGAACTACTTATGCATCTTTTCGGCAATTTAAGAAAATTTTCTTGGCACTGTAGATTCATTGTTGGAGAGATTCGTTTAGTCTTGTGGTAGAGAATTGAATACTTCATAGATTGATGCAATAGACATGCCTGGGCATGGCGATGGCGTGATGAGTCTAGATGCATATGTGACAAGTGACGATAGTTGGATAGATTTTATTAGTAGTGTTTTGCCAATCTCGTTGCATTTCAGATGATGTTTTGAATTAGAATAAATTTTCGTTTTCAAGTTTTGGCGGTTGAAATTTTTTTATGACTCAGAAAACTTTTGAATTCTCATGGATAAAGCATGGAAAGATGTTGATTGATCTTCGTGGTAGCTCCACATAGATAAAAATGTTCCGTTTAATATGTCAATTAATCGACAATTGTCCGTTTCAAAATATTGTGTCCTTCACTATTTTCTTTTTCAATAATTGAAGAATAGAATCATCTACAGATCTGCGACTTTCATCAATTGATAGAGGATTTCAGGAGACACAAGTCTGTAAAATAACAAACAACTGATCTTATTTTGAAGATGCTGCATTTTCTAAATCATCCACAGATTCGACTGTAAACTTATGACACTCAAATAGTTTTTTAATTTTTGTACCATAAATAGATAGCCTGAAGCATTCTCTACCGATCTACACAAGTCCGACTTTGATGACTATTGTAGTTAAAGAGATATAACATTTTTAATGAAGTTCACTCATCTTCTAATCTTCTAGCTTGAATAATCGGAAAACAGGTGTATCTAGAATTAATCAACTACGGTAAATCTCTCAGTAATGATCGCTTTGAGTAGAAGACACTAATATACCAAGGGAAAAAAAAATGGATTCTGCATTCCCAGTTCCTGTGACCCGGATGGGACATGATGAACTGTAGAAAAAATTGTTTGTAGTGTGCCAAAAAGAAAGTGGAAAAGCTGGTTCTAACAGATGCAAGAATCCATTAGAGTCTAGAGAAACTAAATGAAAAAAAATCGAAAACTGACTTCAGAGTTTGTGACTAAAATGGAAAAGCAGATCCAGGATACTGAAATACTTGTGCTTTGGTAACATTTGATGTATCATAATGGATTCTGCGCATTTTAAGGACCTATCAGAATCTATACTTCCTCCATCGATTTCATATTATTCTAATGTGTAGTGATTTCTACTACATTGTGGTTGTCTCTGATAAATTGTAATGGATTCTGTTGAATTGTAGCCAATTACGGTACGTTGTGACAGCTTTGGATATACTTTGGCAAATCTATTCTACAATCTATTAGGTCTGAAGGATTCGCCAGAATCGGCTTTTTCTCCGTTGACTTAAGTGTGTCAAAACTTAAGACAGTCTACTACTATAGTTTGAATCTTTTTTTCCTCTAGAAAGCTTGAAAGGATCTTTCATGATCCTGAAACTGAAGATTCGTATCATGTTTTATTCTAGATTGTATTTAGAATTTCGATAATATTGATTTGTAGGATATCTCATTGTGAAAGAAGATCCTTTTAAGAATCTTTTCAAGTTCCTGCTGAAATTTTTTGATTATTTAAAAATGAAAAATATTACTAGAAGTCATTCTCGATCTTACTCAAAATCTCAGCTAGGATAACAGACAGAATTCTGCTCAGATTTTATTAAGATTTTATTAGGATCTATTCGGAATCTCTTAGTCATAATACTCTCCAGACTCACAGCTAAATCAGAAAAGGATCTTACAAAGAATAATACAAGAGCAGTGAGAATCCTCAACTGGCGGATCCTGCCAAGATTCAATTTGGATTCTATCTCATTTTTTATGCGTTCCTGTTATGAAAACTGACATATTTCAATTTCATTAATGAAAATGAATATTCTTGTTAATTAAATTAAAATAGATCAGTTTTTATTGCCATTTCATGATCTGAAATGTCATGTTTTTTATGTTTTTGATATAAAAGTCATAGCATTTTTTTTTGATTTTGTAAGGTACCGGTTATAGTTTTAGTGGTGGAGCGAGGATTTTCCACTATACTATAACTCAGATTCAGGACATGAGCCGAAGATGAAAGTTATGGAGGATGATGTTAGATCCAAAATGACGAGTTTTTATTAAAAAAAAAATTTGCGATTGTAGTTTACGAAAGAATTTTTTTTCCTGAACTACCTGTAGAGTTTTCTTTTGCTGTTAGTAATGTTCTGTTTTTTTAGAATTTAATAGTAAGCTGCATCGCATTTTATCAAAAGATTTGAAATTTCATCTAAAACTGTGGAATTGCTTAGAAGTTATAGCGTTCTGAATTTTGCTACAGGTTACTGAAATTTTAGCATATTTTCGAGACATTATAACTCTTAAACGGCGCCATATTTTTAGATGAAATTTATAATCCGTCGATAAAATTTGATGTAGCTTGCGATTAAATTCTAAAAAACAGAATATCACTAACAGCAAAAGAAAAATCTAAGGACAGCTAAGATAAAAATAACTTTGTTCACAAACTTCAATCGCAATTTTTTTTTGATGAAAACTCGTCATTTGGGTTCAACATCATCCTCCATAAATTTCATCTTGTTCCCACGTTTTGAAACTGAAAATAATATAGTGGAAAATCCTTACTCCGTCACCATATAGTTCTAATAGAATCCTAAGGAGTTGAAGCGAAGTGGTAAGATAATATACTTGAGTGTCTTCTCCTGAATCATCTTCAAAGTATCTAATTAGAAAAGATCAATTTTTCATTTTTTTTTCATTCAAAAGCCTTTTTCTATCCGTGTGTCTATATTACTTATTTTATCACATTTATGTCATTTAATTGTACATTTCTCAATAACCTTTTTATCAATAATTATAAAGAGTTTGAGAATGATATATCGTAATCAGTACAGTAAAAGTCGCAGTATCGTTGCTATATTCAAGTGCTTCAGTACAGTCTAACAAAATGTTCAAGTATCAAACAGAAATAGCACTTGACTATGTCAATTATATTTCGATTTTTGCTGCACTATTTACGATATACTGTTCAGAAAATCTTTATAATTACTGATAAAGAAGTAACTGAGAAATATGCAATTAAGTGATGTAAATGTGATAAAATAAGTGATATGGATGCACAGATAGAAAAAGACTTTTGAATGAAAAAAACTTCATTTTATAATAAAAGAAACGCATCGAAAAAGATGCGTTATCAAACGCCTTGTTTGCGTTATTAGTGGAAAAGAACACGTTCTAATGCATTTTAAAAATTGCGTTTAAAGTCTAGCGAAAACATGCGAGCTGAAAATAAAACGCATTCAAACGTAGTTTTTTGCAAATTTTGTTTTTCATGGGCAACTGGATATAATATATGACAATAATTTCATTATTGTTACATAATCTTTTTTTTCGATAGTATCGCATGAAACTGAAATCTAATCATATATTCTGCATATTCAATCAATTGAGTGATCTTCCTTCCACTATGTCCTATTTTTTTGAAGAAAGTGGTACTAAAACATTGACATTAACTCTTGATGCTGAGAATGGCTAAGTCTGTTTGCGATGTGCTTACATAATAGATAAAGATGTTGCTGATATTGTTCGACTTCGTTGAGATTCTTGTTCATGATCCTGCTGGTGCTGTAATTCGTACATCTCTCTTTTCAAATTCAATATGGATTGTTTTGATATTCCTAATGCAAAATATAGTTTTTTTTTAAATCTTCGGAAAACTCTTCTCTTCTCCAGCATCATTTACTGTTTCAAACCTTGATCAGGAAAACTGTAGTTAATCAGAAACACACATATCTTACAATGAATACTTGTTTGGAATAATTACAAAAGTCTTTCCTCTCTTTTTTACAGATCGGACTAGAGAAATATTATGTTCCCATATTATTTTCGTGCAAGCTAGCGACAAGAAAAGAAAATGCGACTTCTTCACTAAAACTCATCGATAAACTGCCACTCTCTGCTACTTAGTATAATAGACCATGATACATCAATAAATATTACGCAAACATGTACATATCAATTCAGTTCAAGAAAAATTGTGCCAAAAATGTTTTCATATCTTCGCAGAAATCAAGTATTATGACTGTACCCTACAATCATGAAATATTTCATACACAATGCTATAGATTTTTCTGTTTATTTATGTCCTTTACATAAAACGACCATTACTACGAGATTTATCATAGTTGATTCATTCTATATACACCTGCTTTCAGATTACTCAACTTCAGTAAAAATGGGATATATCTTAAACTACAATAGCTATCATAATCAGACTCATGTAAATCAGTAGAGAATGCTCCAGGCTATCTATCCATGGTACGAGAATTAAAAAACTATTGAAATATCATAAGTTTATAGTCGAGTCTTTAAAAGATTTAGAAAATGTAGCACCTTCAAAGCAAGATTGGTTGTTTGTTCTTTTGATAGACTTGTATCTCCTAAAGTCTTCTATCGATTAGTGAAAACAGCAGATCTGTAGATAATTGCATTCTCAAGTTTTTCAAAAACAAAACAGCGAAGCACACTATATTTTGATACGAATAGTAGAAATTCAATGGGATTTATCAACAAAGCCATTTCCTAAGCATTAAAAAGTCGCTAGTGAATGTAAAAAAATACCAATGCTGATGTATATAGAAAGTCATTTGAATCATTACTATCACGACATATTTCTCATTATTAAGCTTTAATAAACTTAAGCAAGATGATTAATCATGAATTTAGAACACGTAATATATAATATTCGATATGAGCTAACTTTCACGGAGAAATCAAATGCTCCCAAGTTAAAAAGCCAAACATAAGATTCCATATGACCTTATAAGATCATATCCACAAGATTTTTCATAAGATCATACAAACAGATCAATCAAAATCGTAACCCCTGCATCACTCCAAGACTTCGAATAATTCTTATCCGCATGAATCAAGCAAATATCTTACAAGAATCATAAGATGCGAAACTTGCAAGAATCGCTATTATGACACCAACCACATCATGTATGATTAGATAAATTTTATTATCAAGGAAATACACACGGTCTGGTAATATGAATATTACATAATTACACAAGATCAGACGCGGAAGTCGGTCCAAAATTGTGATTCTATCGATTTCGCTCAATTTTCTCTAGAATCGAAAGCTGCTAAGTCTCAGGCACGTTGATTTTATTTCAACACTAGATATGCATCTATCTATCCACACACAAATATACAAATGCATAAGCAAACGAAAGTTTTCTCGATTAGGTGTACATTGGCTAAGATATACCAGCACTGAAGAGACCTCCAAATGAAATTATACTTCGAACGGACAACATCGTAAGTCATTAGTGAACTTAGATACAATTAGATAATCAAATATAAACAACAATCAGTCAAGGAATAATAGGAGTTTACATATACAACGACGTAAGTGGAAGTGCTAAAAGAGTTGCTTTCATGGAATTTACATAGGAGTATAGATATAAAGCTATATATATAAGGGTATAAAGATAAGGATACAGAGATCAGAATATAGAGATTAGAATATAGACATAAGTGTTATAAGTGTAAACTATACGATCTTGTATGATCATACAAGATCTTGAAGTAAGATATGACATGAACGTACAAGAATCTGTCACCGATTTTACTGTCTGATTTTCTGACCTGGATTCCTCTTTTAGAATATCATTTAAAGAAAACAAATTATAAAACAGCTTCAGACTAGTAGTATGAGATACTTGATTTTCAGATTTTATTCAAAAGAAAACAGAAATACGCAATAAACATCATTAGACGTGTGAATGGAATGTGCATGATTAATAATACAAATAAACTCAACTCATACCAATACTGCCATTGTACACCCTCTCATATACACATATCTAAATCTAAAACCCTAGTAATTGAATTCTAATCCTTAATCTTTTCTAGATGACCCTCATCAAAAATAGTTATCAATCAATAGACAATCCAATTCTGCATTCATCACAATTACTTAGAAAGCCATCCAATGTCTAGAAATGAATGCCAACAGGAAATACTCGAATCTAGTGCTAACTTTCCTTACATATTTTATTATTGTTTAGTTTAGGAAACAAATGATGTATATCCAATAATAAAAATACAAGTAATTAAAAATATTAAAAGTTCTTTCATCAATATTTAATACAATACATTGATTACAACAAACTCATAAGCTAAAGTTATTGCTTATAGAGTTTGATGGTATGAAGTATTCAACATGAAATATTCAACAAAGAATAGAAATCACATTGAAGATGTTGTATGTTTTACCATTTGCAAAAAAAGATTTTTGAATGAACATAAACTGAAACTTTAGGAGTCTTGACAAAATATATTTTGCTTAAACATAATTGTATGTAAATTGCAATTTCCAGAACTATGTGTAAGAATATATGATGATCTACTTTTGTATATAGTTTGTTTTATAACACTTATAATATTGACTCCGTTTGTTTTTCTATTGCTAAGGAACTTAATTATGAAAGCGAAAATTAGAATAGTTTCTTCATTTTATGAAAAATGCTCGGATGACGAAATTGCATACGATTGTCTAGAAAAGTTTATATGAATGTTTCCGTAATTTTCTAACTAGAATGCTGAAATTTGAATGTCTGTCTTCTTGAATATCACATTTTCAGAAAAATAAATATTCGTTGACGAATTCATATGAACTTTTCTAGAATATCTTCTTCTGTACTCTATAAAGTATTTTATAATTTACAGAATATTATTCCTTGTTGGAATCTGAAGAACTAAATAGACTATATAGTATTTAACATCTGTGTTTTTGATAATGGCCTTTTTTCTGTTTCTAATTCAAAAATCGGACATGATATATATAATTAATTTCAATATAATTATACGACAGTCGATTGCCAAAAGAAAAATTAATTTTTGTTCGCCGAAATAGTAAGTGAAAAACGTGTGAGCATTTGTTATTCGTTGCAATACTATTTGTTTAATATATTAATCAATTATAGTTCAACGGTTATGTATCCAATTAATATGAAACATGTATTATTCCACATGAAAATGACTTGCATATATGCTGGTAAAGAAAACAGCGTCATGCTTCGGAACTAGTAGTACATTTTGAAGCGTGCTGAATAGTGGTAGTGAGCAGAACGTCATGCAAATGTGACGATAGATAATGAATGTAACTGCGTACTCTTTCTTTATCAAAAGTTATCTGCCTGATGAAAGCAAGAGAGCAAGATCGTTTGCCGCTTCTATTATTCGTAATTTTTTAGCTTCGCATAATTACCAATAATTAAAATACAAATCTTATAATTTAAAATTGAAGTAGAATAAATTGTCAATGACTCAAAAATCTAAAATATTATACGAACATGTGTGTCATAATACATAGAGTGAAGTTCATTACCTCGCTATATGCCTCAGCGTTCTATAACAATCAACTTTCATAAAACAATCTAACACTAGAGTGTTCATTCTACAGAAGTCTATGAACACTTCTGTTCTCTGTCTTTGAAGTTTGTAAAAATCTTTTTACAATCTGATTCTGAATTCATTTAATAGAGTTCATTTCTTGTACAAATTTGTCTAGGAAAAAGTTCACTAATGGCCACTTTTTCAATAGTTCATCTACCAGTGCTTCTTCCAGTCAGATGTCAATTCATTTGTTTGAAGTCTTTAGTCATCAAGATTGATTGATATGCCTAGCTATTCAGCCTTAATACATGAAAAAATGTTGTGTACTTTATTCCCAGAACGTTTTCAAGGTTCTAGATGCTATTCTTTACGGGAAACAAACTACAAACAAACGTATGATGCTTTGGTGGAATGTATTTCAAAAAGTCATATTTTCAAAAATCTGACTCATCATATAGAACGCTAATCCACCACATGTCTCAGAATGTATCAAATTGCAAAGATACAATATCATAGATTACTACTGAAAGATAAAACTCGGCATTTTCTCAGTTTTCATTTCAAGGCTCTATCCCCTCGCGTTCGAGTGTTAATGTCAATATTGTGAAATTACATCGATAAAGGCTAAATATTATTTGGAATGTTGTAGCACACTTAGAATTTCAGGTGAATTGCATTTACAGAAGTTTCATAAGTTTTTTGTTCACTGTTCCAGTTGAATGATTGAATAGATATAATTGATAAAAATCTCAGACCATCAAAGAAAAGTAATTTCAGAACTTTTCAAAAAGTTTTGTTGAGAAGTTAATTTTCTATTGAATGAATCCAGAATTAGATTTCTGCTTCAAGCATTCTACAGTCATCTGATGGAAGGTACCGACCTTACCTCTCTTTCCAAATACTTCAGATAACCTATCGTATATCTTGATTACTTCTTGAATTGTTTCGTTCGAAAGCTATCGAAACATTTTCGAATACATCGTGCATAAGCGTCGGATGGATCAAAAACTTTCTCGTAGACATACACTTTGTGAGACTGGTTAAGGAGTGAAACCAATAGGTACATTAATAGATGCGCACATTATCCAACAAAACAAAAAGAATTTGTAAAACAAGCTGCACATATGCATATCAAAAAATATTTTATGTTAATGAACTACGAGGTCTTGCCAGCATGAATTATTTAATAGGCGTGCCGCATCATGTCTTTCTCAGTGACTTATAGATTTTAGCTTTGAACACATTCATTTTCAATGCATCGATGAGATCGTTCATTATGCTCAAATGAACTGTTTCATTTGAAGTAGAGACGTACATTTTAAGCTTATTTTCCCATAAACCCAGAAATATGATATATTTCCAAGAGCAGAGACAACACTTGTAAATGTGCGTGAAGAATGGAACGTCATTACGATAATAACGTCGGAAAAAAAACGAATTGGCATTCTCACAATGATTGATGAGTTGAGAGTGGAGTGATAACCAACTGATGATGCCATTGATGAATAACCTAAAAATACACGTATAGCCATCTATCTATTCATCAACGGTAGTAAGTTCGAAGCACAATTGCCTCACAAATACGAGTGTGTATGTTTCAAATGACAGATGGATGACTATGATCAACATCATATTCGTTTATTACAATCAACCTGAAACACATATTAGAACATTTTTAGCTAATCCATCGTTACATTTCAAATAAATAATCCTAACGAAAATTCTATTCACTTATTACATCTGTTTTGAACAACAGTAGGTGCAGTGATCGTAGTTCATTAATTATAACATGACTAATGAAGAATGAGAACGTTTGAAGCGCTTCCAAGTAGTACCAACGGTCATATTTATCTATATCATGCACTTCAAAGAAAAACTATAGAATTGCTAAGCAAAGGAGATAATGTGTCCAATGAATCAGTTGAATCAATGTTCTGTTCATTTATATTCTCTTTACTTCAATACTATGATTCACAGTTCGCTTGGAAATTCAAGATCATGGGAGACACGAATGAACACAACGGCATTTGCCGCAATTGGCGCAAGCCTTCTATTTCAAAATCTTGCTCCATTGGAAAGAAATTGTTCTAGTTTCTGGTAGTATTGAATATTGTGTCACAGATGAATCACGCTTATGAAAATTCTGTTCATTTCTCCTTATGCTTTCAAAGCAAAATAAGCAGTTCTTCAATGAATTATAGTATGACATAAGAAGTGGCTGAATAGAACGACCCTTAGTATCTTGTTCACTAATTTTCCTCCCTCCAAGTGAAAGATTGGTTTCAATCAATTAGTGAAAAACTATAGAATATATGAATATTAATAACAAAAATCCCGTACGTCTATTTTTGTCTGCTCGGAGTAAACGCTCGAAGTTATTATGTTTATTAATGATCACATAAGAAATGAATAATTCTGATCCAGTGGCTTGTAAGCACCGAGCTCGGCAAATTCTTGTTTTTCTAAATGAAAGTCAAAGTATTCAAAATAATTCAAAGATAAGTTTAATGTGTTTTTGCTGTGAAACACAATTGATAATGATGAATGAAAATATATAACAAGAGAAACCAAGATACCTCAGTTTGCTCTACAGAGCTATGGAGGACTGCGCGAATACAAGTACAAATTGTACTCTGGAAAGAATATGACCCCCAAACTTTGAATTTGAGAATTTCTAACGTCAGGTACTCTCATACACTCTCATATATTCTAACGTACTGTAATATATTCTCCAATGCTGGGAGAAATCTTTAATTTTCAGAACTCGTACTGTCATGTACTGGGAAAAGACCTAGAATTTTCAGAATTTATATCCACCATGTACTCTCATGTATCGACACTCGCACCCACACCAAGTACATGAAAGTACATAAGAGTACATGGTGAGTACAAATTCTGCAAATTTTAGGTTTTTTCCCAGTACATGAGAGTACATGGAAAGTCGTAATCTTTCCTGAGTACAAATTGTATTTGTATTCGCGCATCTCTC
>CAJNOL010004790.1:0-13818 GCA_905250125.1 Rotaria sordida
CATATTCATCGAAATATGTTGTGCCTATGCAAAAAATTCTCTGGGTACTTCATAATCAACTCGAACTTCTATTTTTTATCAGAAAAAATATCCACAAAAATTTTTTCTTAAAAAATGCTGTCAAGCTGCTCAACATTGTGAGCCAATTTTCGCCTCTATGGGAAATTGTTTTTAAGCCTTTTTTCTTATCATTTTGTAGAGCGAGAAAAGCTGTATAACATATATGAAATTCAGCGCGGAGTCTTTTAAAATGATTGAATGGTAGCTGATGCACTGCAAAAAGTTGACACATTTTTTACTCGAAAATTTACTAGTCATGAGCAGTATTTCATCAATAACTATCGATCAGTCCATGGAAATAGAATATGTAACTAGGTAATTTTGTTCAGCTTTCGATGCTCTATCTTTTGATATATTACACGAAAAATTTTATTAAATTAATGTCATCGAAAAAATCTCAAAGTTATAGGAGCTATTTTTGATACTATTTTTCAAATAGTCTCATGAGTGCTCGGTAGTAAAATTGAGCTAACTTTTCGCCAGCACAATCAAATGCGCTAAAAATTTGGATTTAGAGGTTTTAGATGATGCTGAATAAAATGAGAACATCGAATCAAAAATCTAAATTTTATCGAGTGCTTCGATTTCTGGCATGGTCCTCGATGGTCTCATGGGAGCTCTCTTAAATATCTAATAGAGTGGCGAATAGTTCTGTCCAGATACTACAAAACTATTAGATACTCTGCCGAACTATTGGTGATTTTTCAGAAAAAAGACTAAACCTTTACTTTGTCAATGGAACTAAGAAAGGGTTTCTTAAGCATACCACAAAGCTTTTCGAAACTCTGCCAGGCTATCAAAAGTTTAGTTCATTATGTGCGAAACCATGAACGGATTGACGTAATCCGCAGAAGGTTTCGTGCTAAAATTGCGAAATCCTATGAATTCTGCTGAAGTTCAAAGAAGTTCCGTACGAGAAGTACAAAGCTTTTTGAGCTCGGTAACAAACCTATTCTTTTAGAGTGTAGTTTCGCACAAAACATACGGAATCTATTAGGACTTAAAGTGACCATAGAAAGTTTCATACTAAACCTGCGAAACCTTCTAATAGTCTATGAAACTATGAACCATTTCGTGTGAAATATACAGAATCGTCTGATGTTTTGGGAAAGTATCCACCGTTTCGTATTGAATATACGGAACCTTTTGATGCCCTACAAAACTATCGATGGTTCGGTATAAAGTATACCGAGCCTTTAGATGACCTACGAAGCTATCAATAGCTTCGTATAAAATATGCGGAACCTTTTGATATCTTACGAAACTATCGCTAGTTCAATGTAACGTATACGAAACTTTTAGATATCCTACGAAACTATCAATGGTTTCTGTTAAATATGCGGAACCTTCTAAAGTCCTACCAAACTATCGATGCCTCCGTGGAATGTATACGAAAACTTTAGGTATCCTACGAAACTACTGATGGTTCCGAGTCCAATATACGGAACCTTCAGAAGTCCTGCCAAATTATTGATGGATTGGTGCAGTTTACACCGAACCTTTAGATAATCTACGAAACTATCAATAGTTTCGTTTCCAATATGCGAAACCGTCTCATGCCCTACGAAACTATCGATGGTTCAGTGTAACATGTATGAAACCTTCACATGATTTGCCAAACCATCAATAGTTTCATGTAGGCTTTACCAAACCAGCACAGAATTCCGAGGAGGACTTGCGGAACCCTATAAAATCTGCAGAATTTAAAAACGTTCTGAACAAAAACTCCGAAATCATTTTCATTTTACCGAATTTAAAATTATTCAGTACAAACATAAGGAACTTTTAAAGTTCAGCAATATACCAATTTTTTTTAGACTGTAGATTGTGGGTGTGGGGTGTGAGTGTAGGTGTTGGTTGTGGGTGTGTGGATGTGGGTATGGGTGAGGGTAAGTGTTCGTATGCGTGTAGGGTGGTACGCGTATGTATACATCACCTCCCCTTACCCCTACTAACATCCAGCCACGCGGTATATCCAGACCCACACGCTCACCCACACCCATACCCACACCCAGCATCCACACCCCACACTCGACAACCACACCCCACACCCACGCCCGACACTCACATCCGCACCCGCACCCGCATTCACTTCCCATAAACCCACACCCACATCCCATACACCCACACTTCACCAACACCCACACCTATACCCCGCGTCCACAGTCCACACCCACACCCACACCCAACCCACACCCACACCCACACCCACACCCACACCTACACCCACACCCACACCCACACCTACACCCAACCCACACCCACACCCACACCCACACCCACACCCACACCCTAGGCCTTCTCCTAAGCTACGTCCGCACCCATTTGCGAAGCAAACAATAACAAGTATTTTGCGATACACCTTTTTTACGAGACTCGAATAATTTAGTGACTGAATCCTCTATGATCATCAAGATTGCATATCGTGTCTTGTTCTCAATGATTTGTCATATCTCTCCACAAACGATGAGCCATCCCCACTTCATAGTTCGAGGCGTGAAGGCTTTGAAGATCATCAAATTTTATCTGCTTAAGGATTTCTTTGATCTGTTTCGGTTGTGTTTCATCAAATTTCCGCCGAACACGTCCATTTATGGTAGGACTGTTAGGCACCATATGTTCAATATTTGAAAAGTTATCCTTTTTATGTCGAAATGAAAATGTGTATCGGTAATCAGCAATAAAGCCAACGGGAGCCCACTGCCAGTCATCCTCTTTGACACTATGCCGTTCGTCGATATACTCAGCATACGGGTAGCGATGGATGTGACGATATTTTGGTATAACAAAACCATGCTTTTCTAGTATGAATGGGTTTGAAATATATTGAGTTTGTTGGTTGAGTAACGACGTCAAAGTATCCAATGAAACTGAGTCGTCTCGTACCATTATTAAGGAACGTAAACGCAATGCCATTACATCATGGGTGCGTTCAGTTTCAGCCATCGTTTCTCGAAGATTAGGATGCACTAGAAGTTCATTAGTAGTCAGCACAATCTTCCATGCTTTGGAATATTTTTTTTCGTAAGATTTGATCTCGTTATCGATTAGCTGAGAGGAAAATTCTTTGTTACGTGGCAATATTACTTTCCAAGTGCTCGGAGCTTCGTTCTGAATGATCTCTAAAGATCTGTTAGTAATATCATGGCCAGTCAAAATAGCCATATCAAACATAGGTGCATGATGGCGAATCCAAGAAGACAATAATACTCCTTCATTGATAAGACGTGAAAACAGTAGTACAGGCCTTCGCATTGAAGGGAACGGGAATGGCCAAGGTAATAATCTAAATGCATTCTGTGTAACTATTGTGGTGATGTTTGAGTTGATTTTTATTAGTTGCTGTTGAGGAAATGGAAGTATTACAAAAACATTCGTGATTCCTTTCTCGAGCGTTTTTGTCCGAATTTTGTTCGAAATTTCTTCCCAGAAATTCCAGGCAAATACAACTATTGTTAATGGTATGCTTAAGTTATGTTTACTAAGTTCAGAAGTCGGACGCACTGGTATAGAAGTACCAGGGCAATATGTATTTTGTTTCAAAGGAGCATCATCAACTATATAGGAAAACTTCCAGGTCTGATTTGCCATTTCCAACAAGGAATGCAGAAGAACCATACCTTTCGCTGCGGCACCATATCCAATGATAACATGGCCTTGTGAATATAGATATGTTAACTGATGAACAATCCATTGGCGCATATGGACCGCTTGTGCCTGATATTTAACGTAAAACCAAGCGTCAGTCAATCCAAGATTACGTTCTTTCTGCAATGCCGAAGAGAACGATGATGGAATTTTTTGGTAAGAAGAAGTTATAACAATTGTACTTGGCAATCTAATTCGTTGAAATGTAACCAAGCATGAGCGTCCATGAATTGGGGTGGTTTCAAAATGAATGATATGTAGTCCTGCAAGAGTAGCAATTTTTTTAAAGGAATGCGCTGTAAAGAAAGACACGTGTTCATGATAAACTGTATCGAATTGTCCAGTTTCGTACATTTCACATTGAGACGTTTGAATGTACAATTTTGTTCTTGTGCCCATAACAGTTGCACAGGCGCGTAGAAACTGCACAGGATTACCGACGTGAGCAAGCACGTTTTGTGCGAGTACGGCATCCAATGTTTCTGGGGATGGCAGATGAGGAAAGCTATCAATGCCCCAAAAGCCAACATAGACGGTATGACCTTTCGCTCGAGCAAGCTCGACAAGATTCTTGGCTGGATCTACACCTAGGGTTTTCCATCCGCGTTTAGCAAACTCAGTTAATTGGCTACCATCGTTGCTTGCTATTTCTAGTACAGTTCCATTCGCTTTCCTACTTTCACTAACAATTTTCTCAGCCAACCATGCAAAATAGGCTTCTATACTTTTACTGGTACCACTTTGATATAGATAATGACTAAAAAGATAGCTTCGATCAACAATATATGATAATTGTGTATGATAACATTTGGGACATCGTACTAAGCGCAATGGGAACCGTTGACATGCCATTGCTTCGTCTGGTCGTTTTCTGAAATCGTTAGCAAACGGTTGGCTCCGTAAGTCCAAAATCATATGCATTTCACGTGAGCCACAAACCACACATGGAATAGAATCATTATCTCGACAGGATTGGCGACCAACACATAGTCGGGGTACATTGTCAATTAACTTAGATATAATCTGATCTTGATTTTCATTGAAAACAAAATGGTAGGTGGTGCGAAATTTCATAGTATTTAAGGAAAAACCATGGCTGACTTTATTGAAAGAATAATTTGATATAAGCACATGAGCCCCTGAACGAAGTGCGATGGCATTAGCCATATTCGAGATACTAGTTGAAAAAGATTGAAGGTGAAACAAGTCAAATCGTTTAGCACCTTTTTGATGCTTGATAACCATTGTTACAGCGCGCAATAAATCTTCCATGCCTAAAAAACTACGATAGGCTTTAGGATGCTCGATGTGCAACTTTCCGCCGAGAAAAGCTTGACAAACGTATGCCATGTGCCCAAGATCAGTCCGTTGACTGTTAGATAGCCCAATGACAATACCAAATCGTAGACCAATCATTCGTGGTGCAGAGAAAGACTTCAAGCTCAGTTTTTGAAGAATATTTTCACGGTGCATCATAGAGGTTACATATGTGTCAAATAGATGTGATTGAACAGGAGACGTCTCATTCATAGGAATCGAACCAAATCCTTCTGCAATCTCTGATGTAGAAGCAAATATTAAGAGCTGAGAAGGTAGCATGCGTTTAGCTAAGTTATAAATGTCTTTAACATTCTCTTGCTCAGCTTCATTTTGATGATCTTGATATATCTTACGATCAGTTAAACCACCCAAATAGACGACGACTTGATATCTTTGAAGATCTTTAGTTAGAATCTCATGACTGGCTTGCTCTGAGAAGATCCGATCATAACCAACGACGTTCCATTTTTCTCTCTGTTGCAAATAATGCAATAAGCGCGAACCAATAAATCCGGATGATCCAATAATTGCGATGTTAAATGCTGTGAATGAAACATCGAAATGAGGTTTGAGATTGGTGTTGATCAACATTGTATCATATGTTCTATTGACCGATGGGATAACACCATTATAAAAGATTATCAAAATAAATGATGATACAGCAGCGACTAAAAAGGTAGTAATTCGTCTTGCCATGCGATAAGATCGCTTGTCTTCTACTAAAAAACAGGTATCAAAAGAAGTCATCAAATTTATAAGTAACACTTGAATAGTCTTCACAAATATGTTTTATCCCAACAAGTGTTGCACAACTTATGGTTTGAAAATTTTAGAAACCATCACTTTATTATAATGCACAATAAATAGAATGTGTCGCATTTATTTGTCTCTAGTTATAGTGTCGCAGACTCTACCATGAATATGTGTCGCAGTCAGAATGTGTCGTAATCTGTCTGCTAACTATTCATTCATCGTTTTGTTTTGCGCATATAGCTGCATATAAGCAACTCAATTGAATACATTGACCTTGTATATTTTCGTATGTCTTTTTTTCTGGATTATTTCTCAATTAGTTATTAGTCGAGAACATGCCAAGAGATCGATTGATGATTGAGAAAGGACAGTCTTGAAGAGATCTGACAGAGATCAAACGATCTTGAGACAGTTAGATCGGAAGATTTGACCTCCTGAGCTTTTAGAATAAGTACCACTCACTCAAATTAAACTGAAAAATAGTAATTGTTCGTTTCTGCGGAACGAATGACAAACGCGCTGAAGAGTGGATTCGAACTACGTTTTCAAAGTGTGTCGCAGAAGAATAGGTACATCCATGGGGTGTCGCCAGACCGATCCGGCGACCACGTCCAAATCCATTAAAACTTTCAGAGTTTGTAGAGCTTGTTGTGCTAATCATTTCGGTAATAAACTTTTTACATTTACTATCAACGACAAAATTAATCATACACTTGGTTTTTGATCTAAAATATAGAGTTTGTAGTTAGAAGAAATTTTCTTGGATATATATGAATAGTACAAGTATAGATGTTTATAATACAAATAAAAATCTAATATGGAGATACAAAGTGTTGATATATTTTCTGAGTCTTTTTAATACATGCTTGAATAACATTTAATGATAAACCATTTAAAGCTTCATCAACAGCATTCTCTAGTTCATGTTGTGATTTTGGATTCTTGGTTTTAATTTTTTGTTTGATAATGTTCTAGACTAGTTCGACAGCATTAAAATCAGGACTATAACCTGACCATTCACATAATTCAATATTATATTGGTCACACCATTAGTAAATATACATTAACCGATCATTATATATTTTATTCAAGCATGTATTAAAAAGACTCAGAAAATATATCAACACTTTGTATCTTCATATTAGATTTTTATTTGTATTATAAACATCTATACTTGTACTATACATATATATCCAAGAAAATTTCTTCTAACTATAAACCCTATATTTTAGATCAAAAACCAAGTGTAGGGTTAATTTTGTCGTTGGTAGCTAGATTCTATTTTCAAAGAGATACGGACCAAATACTATTCATGCATTTTAAGTGCTTTTACAATAATTGAGAGTCGCATTTGTATCAAAACATCGATGGTAGTCCCTCATTATCCGCTCAGATCATAAAATCAATTACAGATTCAGATTTCTCGTGAAAAACTGCAGTAGATTGTTTAGGAAATCAAAAACTTTTTATACGGTTCACTGGTTTACTGTGTAATACATCAAAGACGAAAATTACACAAAAAAAAACAATGGGAAAGTTGGAATTAACCAGAATGGTGGTATTACTAGTTCGATAGAGCGAAACTTGGTCTACAAGTTGCACTAATTAATTTTTCTTCCACTGTTGATTTTGAAGGAAATAATTGTTGAAAACATTTATATATAAGTGTTTATACTCCTCAAGTGAATATAGAGAGTGTTCCAGAAATATTGAAACGATTTTAAAATTCATCGTCCTCGCATTTAACAAAAGCAAAGTCTTTGAAACTTTGGCAAATTATTGGACATGCTTGATACTACACGACTACAAAGTTTCAGGTCTATAGCTTGTGCTATGCATGAGAACCTGTAACAACACTATCATGTACTATTTTTTCAATGTTTCTATGAATTATATTGACAAAATCCAGTATAAAAACTGCTGAACAATCTCCAGTTTTTATCAATGAATAGTTAAAGCTCATTAGACCACAAACTAGTGATAGTCATAAGAAAATCTATTTTAGTGATGATGGATATGCAAAATTCATTCAAGCTATTCTAGAACGAAAAACAGCTAAAGAACTAGTAATTTGCGAAATGTTATTCTTGAAGATGATCAAGATCATAAACAAAGGGTGGCTTTGAGTGCTGTTAACCCTTTAACCGTCGCCGACGCATATATGCGTCATGAACTTTATTAGTGTATAAAACTGATACAATCAATCGTAATGCATGCTTTTTTAGATCCGTCTGCATAGAAATAAGCATCAGACAGCTGAACCTTGTGATAGGTTTGGGTGTGGGTATGTGTGCTGTGGTTGAACTGTGAATTCACATCCACATCCACACCCACACCCATACCCGAATACGATGTTGGACTGTGTATCACAGACTGTTTCAAAGATTTCCATACCTTACAGAGGATTTAGCGTTATCTTGTATAAATCTGTAAAATTGGATCGAAAATGAATAGCTAGATGATTTTTGGTAGAGCTTTTTTCTCTCGTTTATGTCGACGGTTAAAGAGTTAAACATGTTTTTTATAAATCGAATTGAACCAAAAAGTTATGCTACAAAATTAGCCGATGTTTGGCCTATGGAAAACGTTTGAAATGCATTAGAAGAGAAATTATAAGAACGGGAATAGAGTAACATTGAACAATTGAAAAACGACATTAAAAAGGAATGGAACAAAGGATACCGCCGATTTTGAAAAAGTTCTCCAAATTCAATGAAATTTTTACTGAAAGTAAATCTCAATGAGATATATTGATGATAAAATTTTCAGCTCAAAAAGACTTCATGCAACCGAGTTATACGGAAAACTTGATACATCGCAAAAACTCAAAAAAATGGAAAAATGATGGTTTTAATAAGATTCAAAGGAGATTATCAAAGTCGTTCATTTCAAAATATAACGAATTGCTTTACAAATAGTAGAGAGATAGAGCGTTAAAAGCTCTACAATCCACGATAATTGGATGTTCTCAACAATACTGTTTATGAAGTGAAAAATATGCGAAAACGTACTAACGAGGGAACATATTTGAGTGCCCTCCCTGAGAAGAAGTTTAAAACCATTCTATTCCATAGAGATCATGATGAATATCTCTAATATCAATGTCTTACTTGCCCTCGTTTAGATATGAAAAAATGAGAGAATCAAACTTTTTCATTTTTATATTCATTTCTATTATCATAGTTATACTATTTTTCACTTGTATAAGATTTGCATGAAAAAACAATTTTTTTTGAGAGTATCTGTCGAAAATAAGCGAGATTCGACATAGAAGAGACATTTATTGGTCACAAATAACAGCATCACATCTATACTTCCTGACCACGCATGCAGAATAATAATTTTTTATGTCAGCTGATAGGAGTGATCATGTGCTCCCTTTGTAAACTAAGCAAAACGAAGGCTAATCCACTGTTATCTCACTTTATTTCGAGTAAAATCAATTAATATTTCGATACGAACATCTTCTAGTTTTTCGAATTATTTCTCGATCATCGTATTCTATCTTATGAAAATTATATGTTATTACAGTGAGTATTATGTTTATATCGATCTATGTAAGACGGCCTCAATTACATGTTAGATATGTTGTAAACAGCTGCTCGTTCATGATTACTGTATAAAAATTCGTAAGCGTATCACTTTTCAACTGTATATCACCACTTATCGGCTACTTTCTCTAATGCAGGATGATATTGATGTTTATGTTGATGACCACTCAAAATGTTTCTAATGACCATGTAATATTAAAAGCAACAAAAGAAGTTGAAAAACATGTACATGATGTCATTATTTGTGACCGATCAATGTCTCTCCTATGTCGGATCTTGCTCATGTTTGACAGATATTCTCAAAAAAATGTTCTTTCATGCAAATCTTCTACGAGTGAAACATGGTACAACTATGATAACAGAAATGAATATGAAAATGAAAAAGTTTGATTCTCTCATTTTTTCATATCTAAACGAGGGCAAGTAAGACATTGATATTAGAGATATTCATCATGATCTCTATCGAATAGAATGGTTTTAAACTTCTTCTCAGGGAGGGCACTCAAATATGTTCCCTCGTAAGTTTAAAATTTTTTCTGGGAAATTTGAACTTTTTTTTTGTTTTTACAAATCCTACTTTTCAGTCTTGCAGCCATATTTCCACAAGGAAGTCGTGCCGAAAGATGAAACTTGTACAAAAACAGTGTCATATTCGGTGCTATTAATGCAAAAAATTTCAAGGAAAATAATTTTGTCCAAAGCGAGATATGTTCACTGCATTATCAGATAGTCACAATACGTATGATTTTGTTTTTACTCAAAATAGGCATTTTTCGTACTTTAGTGTTGTGGTTCATTAAGGAAACATTTTATTTAGACTCACTATGACTAATAAAGAGTACACCACAGTACTCTACTATCTTTCTTATCCATCAAATTAATCTATCTCATTCACATATTTTCTACTACTACGTGCTTTTCTCTGTTCTGTAATTGTATATTCACCACGTGTACTTTGTTACAGAAGGAATGTCCTAGTACATTTATAAAATTCAATTGACTCTGTTGGTTTTCATACGGCTTGATTGATTGATATCAGATTGTTCTGGAATATTCTGGTCCTACGTTTGAGAAAATATATATAAAGAGCATTCAGTGTGATCGTAAACTAAATAGTTTTTAAAACATTCATAACTAAAAGCCAATTTGAAATGCCAAATATTCGTTGTTGCTCCTGTCGACAATGGAAGAATAAAAGGAATTCTCATCTAATTAACACTGATTCATATGCATGGATTCGGGAAAAAATGAACTTATCCAATGATTCTACTGAAGACCTCTATTTGTGTTCTGTATGTAAACGATCTATTTGACGAGAGAACAAAATGGAGATTGATTCATCGATGGTTTCTAACTCGAAGGATGAAGAAACAGATATCACATTCGACGAGTACATGTCACCGCTTGACAGCGCTTTTCGATGTTGCGTTTTCAGGATGTTATTAACGATGGATGCTGCTGAATTATGCAATACTGACAGAGTTGATTTATTGGTTGACTATGATCTTTATGTCTTATCTGACACTTGTATATGCAGCAACCGTATGTGTCGAAATAGATCATTCCATGATGACGTTGCCGATCAAAGCCGACTATTGCCACTGTCATTTGACATAGCATGTGCGAAAGAGTTGATTAGCGATCTGGTTTCCCAGATTCGAATGGTAAGTTAACTATAGCCTTATTATTTCTCGTACTATTTTAAACTTATGCAGATTGTAACGTTTGCCAAAATCCTCAAGTACCTATTATTCATTTCAAAATAAAAGAAGGATGAGTATTTTTGGAATAAATCTTTATAGGAACTAGGTAGAGAACTGCTGTTCTGCCCGTTTACAAGAGGAGATGAAACTGCATCGAATCTTGAGTGCCAGATTTTTCTGACAAGTTTTTTCGGAGTCTCCCGCCAAGTTTTTTTGCAAACAAAACATTTTGTAATTTAAAAGTTTTAGAATTTTAATTTTCAGTAGTGCATCAGGATCATTAACTAAAGCTCATTAACTTCTGTATGTCTGATGTTAAAAGTTTTAGCCAATCATGAATTATTAACTTTAATATGTGTTATCGACAGATATTCACGAAAAAATAACGTTTTTTCTGATTTTTTGAGGGAAAATTCTCCTTCTAGACATATTTAAAAGCATCAATTTTGTGGAACTCACATATGTTTTCGAAGAAAATAATAGTGAATGTAATTTTTAAGTCGAAGTTTTGGAACTCCCGCATCTTCCCATTATAGACACTTAGTAACGAGAGCTCCCCATTACAGACAGACTCCCATTATAGACACTCCCCATTACAGACACCCCATTACACCCTTTAGTAATTAAGAATAACAAGCGTCAGATGTTCTAGTTTTTTTGAAAAATTGATCAAGTTATAATTTTGAAAGATAATCAATATCATTGTTTGTGAGTTGATCAATATATATAATAGTGCATAAGATCTTCTATAAATATCATGGATATGTAATACAGATTTATTTGCCAGTTAATTCAATGATTATAATGATAAGAATGTTGAATTATGAAAAACGAATTTAAAAAAAAATGAAAGATAATGAGCGAATAGCAACAATGCAAAATAAAAATAGGGCGCCTGCAGAAAAAAAATTCTGTTCGAAATGCAGAAATTAGGAAGATTCTTAGTCTGATTTTCGATTATCCTACAAAACAACTATAGTCTACGAGAGGTTTCTCATTTTACATACGGTGTATTAGTTTAATGAGGCTAGAGCGCATATGTGAGTTCCACACTTCAGCCCCAGAGGGACTGCGCTAACAAGTTTTTTTTGAAAACTTGGCAGAAGACTGAGAAAACTGATTAGAAAAATCTGGTATTCAAGATTCGATGTAGTTTCATCTGCTCTTTTAAACGATGGAAACCACAGATCTTTATCTAATTCCCATCAAAAGTTATTCCAAAAATACTTACCCTTCTTTTATTTTGAAATGGATAATAGTTTAAACACTTGCATGAATCAATAAAGATGGAGGACATTTTTTTAATGTTTTGTGAGCTATTTTAACATCCTATCATGAGCGAAAATATTATTGGTATCAAATAACTACTTATTCGTTTTTTTAATGTGGTGATAGGCAAAAAATCATCCATACCTTGATTTTGACGATCCTCGAATAACGGGTATTCGTAATTTATGAGAACACCACAAACACCCAACTTTGTAAAATCACATATAAATCACCTTTACGAACACCCACATCTTGAAGAGTTATGTACACAAACACTGATATATGATTGAACTAGTTTTGCAAGTAAATTTATCTTGAAAACACGTGTCTATATGATAAAAACTCATAAAATAAGTAGAAATGTATAAAAACAAAACAAAAATATATAAAAACATTTGTTAATGTTGAGTTAAGTTACAAAAACAATCCAATAGACCCAAATAGAGTGTTCTAATAGAACGAGAACAACTATAACTCAATCTCGAACATACAATTCGAAACACTTTCTTATTCCGTCGACTGAAGAGAGGGTGATATGAAAAAAACTAAAATGCGTGTGTGGGTTTGTGCCAGGGTCAAAGGTCAAAGGTCAAAAAACCATAAGATCACTAAATCGGACTTTCACCCTGGGAAATCACCCAATCCGAGGTATTCGGACTCGCTTTTTCGACCAATCAGATTCTTTCAAGCTAAAAAACCAGCCAGTCAGAAATTTTCAACCTCGGGATTTCGACAAATCAGTTTCTTCGAAGCTAAAAAACCGACCAATCAGGGAATTTTAATCTCGAGCTTTCTACCAATCAGATTCTTCCAAGCTAAAAAACCGACCAATCAGAGGTTTTCGATATTGAGCATTCAGCCAATAGAATTTTTTCATATTGAAATTCCAGTCAATCAGGGTTTTTCGATCTTGGACTTTCAGCCAATCAGATTTGTTCACATTGAAATTCCAGCCAATCAGATTTTCGGTATTGGGCATTCAGCCAATAGGATTTTTTCACATTGAAGTCCCAGCCAATCAGGGGTTTTCGATACTGGGCGTTCAGCCAATCAGATTTTTTCATATTGAAATTCCAGCCAATCAGGGATTTTCGATATTGGGCATTCAGCCAATCGGTTTTTTTCATATTGAAATTCCAGCCAATCAGAGGTTTTCGATGTTAGGCTTTCGACCAATCAGATTTTTTCATATTGAAATTCCAGCCAATCAGGGATTTTCGATATTGGGCTTTCAGCCAATAGGATTTTTTCATATTGAAATTCCAGCCAGTTAGTGGCTTTAAGTTGAAGAAGTCGATGTAATACGGTATTTGTAAATGGGGTCGCAACTTTTACAGTACATGGAGAATAACGAACTATTGTTTTAATGTATTCAAATAATGGAGCGATTAGCCATGAGTGGCGCCCCGTAGAAGTGCGGATGAATGGCTAATCGCTGGTATTGCAAGCACATTCCTCCTACGCTCCGGAAAAGATCTATATGAAAGCTAGGTTTATTAAGAATACTGCACTAA
>CAJNOL010004791.1:0-13267 GCA_905250125.1 Rotaria sordida
TTTATATAATATTTTAGCTTGAAAGAATCTGATTGGTCGAAAGCTCGCGGTCGAAAACCACTGATTGGCTGTTTTTTAGCTTGAAAGAATCCGATTGGTCGAAAGCCCGAGGTAGAAAACCCCTGATTGGCTGACTTTTTAGCTTGAAAGAATCTGCTTGGTGGAAAGCTCGAGGTCGAAAACCACTGATTGGCTGTTTTTTAGCTTCAAAAAATCTGATTGGTCGAACGAGCGAGTCCGAATACCTGTGATTGGGTGATTTCTCAGGGTGAAAGTAAGATTTTGTGATCTCATGTTTTTTTGACCTTTGACCTTTGACCCTGGCACAGACAGAGCCACAAACGCATTTTAGTTTTTTTCGTATGACCCTCCCTTCAGTCGAGGGAACAAGAGGCCAACCAGAACTGTTATATCTTATCACAAAACGAGTTGTTGATTTTAGTTTATAAGCATGTTTTTGGCGAAATTATAGCTGCGCTGATAAGCTTTCTTTTCTATGTCAACATACATGCTTGAAAAGTGCTACTGACATTCATTCAAACAATTTCAACAGCTGTACTCATACAATCAGCAAAAGGATGATGTAGGAAATTCAAAATATTATGTCTGAATTAAAACGAGCGTATCTTTACGATAAACAAAGCAGCAAACTGAAAAGAAATGCTGAGATGCCAAATTTAACAAGGGTTTCGAAATTTTAAATGAAGTTAAAACTCTTTGTAGGTTTCGTATAATATTACGAAGTTCTCAGAATGGTTTCCTATAGGCCTGATAAGCCCTTATAAGGGTTTCGTAGCATGCATGAAACTCGTGTTAAGTTCTGCAACTCAACATTTTTCCCAGTGCAGTGAATTTTTTCCATAAGAGTTCATCTACCAAGTGTTCCAAAGTGTTTGCAACATCATTCGTTTTCTGAATATTTCTGTACAGACAAATGACATAATTTTGTCTTTTTTCAGAAGACGTGCCTTGGAAAGTTCTACAAAACCTGTATGAACGAATTCCTCTAGGCATGTCCGGACAACTTTTTTCATCATCACAATAGAAAGCATACATAATAACGGGTGGACGAAAATTATTTAGACAAAATGTTGATAGCTGAAACATACGTATAACAACTATTGGAACAATTGATTTTATATTGATTACATAGCTTGTCATGCCCTCTATCTGTCATATAAATTTGACATTTTTCAATTGATCGATTGTTGGCAAAATAATCGATCTCCGTAAATACGTTTTTTCTATGTTTGGACAAAATAAAAATTTGAAAAAAATTGACATAGTGAAATATTTAGCCAAAATGTGTTTTGGTAGAATTGGAACTTATGTTTCTTCTGTTCAACAAGTATTTATTATAAAAGCTTGGTTACATAAAAAATACACAACAAGAGTCTAAAAATCACACAGTTAAAGTATTGAAAATGGTCCCTTGTCTTCCACCTTTCGTAATTTTGTTCGTACTTTATCCATCATGTGCTGGACAACATCGATATCAGTTTCTTTTATTTTCTGACAAATTCGTCTTTTTAATTGTAATTCACTTTTTGCCTCCCAACCTCCCTCATAAACTTTATCAGCAAGCATCATTTTTTTTCAAATTTTTATGTTGTTCAAGCATAGCATAAATACGTTTACGAAGATCAATCATGTTGACAATAATCGTTCAATCAAAAAATGTCAAATTTGCATGACAAATAGAGGGCGCAACAAGCTATGTAATTAATATAAAATCAATTGTTTCAATAGTTATTATACGTATGTTTCAGTTATCAACATTTTGTCCAAACATAGAAAAAACGTATTTACGGAGATCGATTATTTTGCCAACAATCGATCAATTGAAAAATGTCAAATTTATATGACAGATAGAGGGCATGACAAGCTATGTAATCAATATAAAATCAATTGTTCCAATAGTTGTTATACGTATGTTTCAGCTATCAACATTTTGTCTAAATAATTTTCGTCCACTCGTTAGAGCTACTTTCTACAATATTTAGCATACTAACAATGTTAAAAATCATTTTTGTTTTACATGTATCTTATCTTGAGAAAGTGATTTAACCTTAAATCTTTCTTTACAAGGTGTATCGTTAAAAGCTTTACAAAACCTGTATTCAACCACGGACAAAACTGGCCTACACTTTATGTTTTCATCTAAAATAACGAGTTTATGATCAGAAGAAGTTTTCTTGGACATGTATGAATAGTACCAGTATAGATGTTTATAATACAAATAAAAATCTGATATGAAGATACAAACTGTTGATCTATTTCCTGAGTATGTTTAATATATTTTTGGATAACATTTAATGATAAACCATTGAAAGCTTCATCGACAGCATTCTCTAGTTCATATTGTGATCTCGGATTTTTATTCTTAACTTGTTGTTTGATAATGTTCCAGACCGGTTCAATTGCATTATAATCGGGACTATAACCTAGCCATTCCCATAATTCAATATTATATTGGTCACACCATTGCTTGAATTGAGTACTTCTGTGCCATTTAACTCCACCAGAAACACATATGAATTCATTTCATTTTCGCCAATTTCCAGATAAAATTTCATCAACTGTTTTACAAATGTATCACTATTTAACCCGCTATTAAATCGACGAAAGACATACCATTTCATCTATCTGTATAATTCACATCATTATGACGACGATAATAATTAATGACACCGTATACTGTACTACCGTGACAATTGAAAGAACGTGCAACTTATGAGACATTTATAGAGCCTTTTCTTTATTCAATGATTATATACCATTGTTGTTCTTCAGTCAATGTATACATTTTCAATAAAATCATTGAGCAACGAAATAGAGAGTAAACATAAAATATACAAAAGTAAATATACATCAACTGACCATTGTATGTTTTATTCAAGCCAATTCATGTATGTGTAACATCCTTCATTTTTATCTTCCCTAGACTGAAAGGATGGGATCCAGATAAATGTCCATTATAACTATGGTTCAAACGACCATCTGGCGACTATGGTCAGAATAACGATGCCACAACTACGGTGCAAATGATCGTATAGGAACTATGGTTAAAGTGACAAATGGTCTTTTGATGCTTTTTGAGAAGAATCTGAAGCAAATACGGCTTTTGATATTAAAGTTTTTTATTGTCTTCTATAGTTAGATTAGAGACTGACTTCGGATGAGCTCACAGTATCAATCGAATTTGATTGCTGTCACCAGTGTATTTTACCGAAATTCCACACTGGCAGTTTTAGAATTCGATCGTAGGAATCGCAACAACGATATTCGACAAGATTCAACCAAAATTATTCGTTTTCAATAGGAATAGTCTTTCGTACTACAGAAGACAAATCATTATAGATGATCTGCTGAGTTCACATTATTAAACAACATTCGTCGTATGTAGGTGTGTTTATAACTGACAAGATCATGTGTGGCCTTGCTTGATAGAACATCTGACCAGTTTTCGGAAAATGCACATTCAATTCTTCTCCTTTTTGTATGATTCTTTCTATTCAACCGAAGGTGTCAGACAAAGCATATCGATGGTGAATGTTCTAAACAATGAAAATAGATAGAATTTCATACACATGTGGAATGACATTAAATGTTTCATATTTAAATCCATTTATGCTTTCTCGTTCAACTGAAGTGTTGATCAAGTCACCCTCAAGAAAATTCGATAGTTGAATAGGTAAAATAACTGACTAAAGTCCTGCTCTGATCCGATGTATTTTCATTTCACGTATCATTTCAAAATATGTAACTATTCTTTCATTTTTTTCACTTTTGCTTTATTTTTCAATCTATAAATGGCAAAAATTGTTCTGTATTGATTGATTTTTCTCAGGCAGTAGTTTCTCTCTTTCTATAGATAAGTGGAAAAAAAATAAGAAAGAATGTCGTTATGCTCATGACAGCTATATTTATATGCTCCCTCTGATGTTTATATCAAAATTTTTTCTTTTCGGTTCTATTATAAATTGCAACGAAATGAAAATGAAAGTAGAATGTATACTTCGTCTTGCAACCAATCAATAGACATTTATTGTATTTTTGGGACATTTTATTTTTTTGCCTTCTTTAGTATCGATCAAGACAAAAGCAGAATTTTGAATAATCTCTAGTAGAAAAATTTATGTCATCTTAGGATGATTTGAAAGTAGAAATCTATTCATAGACAGAATTTGGAATAAGTATTCCCTGTGACCCTCATTGATTTTTGGAAGCGAAAGCGAGGCGATATAAAAGACTAATCCAACAAATCTTCGTAAATCGTACGAATAGTTTCTCGTAGAATAGAACATTTTTTTTGCAGAGACATCGAAAAATGTAGATGAATTGTCTTCCACATCAAGATTTATGCCATTACTTATTCAAAGTAGCCAGACTGCATAGGAGAGACATTCGTCCAGTAGGATATTATCGTATATATCACATCAGAGAATGTCACATGATTATCACTGTAACGTTTGATATACATCCTACATTTCGATAAATGTATTCATGATCATTTTTTTCAGATATCCGAATCATGAATTCAATGCATCTTTACTCAATATTATTTATTTTAAGTGTTATTTACCCATTTTCTGACTCGTTAAGTGTGGAATGGAATGCTCGAATTCGACGAAAGGATTCGACATTTATAGAAATAAAATGTATTTTGATTGATTCAGTAGTTAAAGAATGCTGTGACACACATATAACAGAACATGATACAGAAAATACAACAGTAACAGAATTCTGTGTATTTGATGAAAAATTTCGAGTTAAATATCAAACACAAAATGGTCAAAATATTAGAAGTACAATTGAAACTTTTGGACATTTTTTTCCACGATTAATGAAGGTAAATTATATTGCAGCGATTGTCTATCGAGATATTTTCTTTTGTTTTAGAAAAAAATCTTTTTTTCGATTTTTTATTTTTTGTCTTTTTGAATTAAGCCCCGTGATTTTGACAAATGCTATTATGATTCCAATAATGTTCGAAATGTTCAATGGACTATCAAAAATAAAGAAGATAATGGTAGTGTCAGTGATACAAAAGCGTTCCTCATTGTACTTGGAATATTTGTAGTGCCAGCCATCATATGTGGTGTCATATATTCATTTCTTTAAATAATTTTTCAATGAAACATACGGATTTATATACATTTCAATATTGTTGGACTCGAAAATTGCGAAACTGCAAAACAAACCGATTGAATTTGTGGATTTGACAGAAATCGGATCGATTTAAATCAAATTATTTTTTGAGTTTGTTATGTTCGAAGTGTTCCCCTTCGAACATAAGACGAAACGAAACGAATAATGAGTACTCCTTTCTAGTACAGTGGTTAATACGACTGCCCGGAAAGCAGGAGATGCATGGTTCGATTCCATGCGAAGGGAGATTATTCTTTTGTTCCGTTCTGTGGTCATACCATCACGTTGCTATCTCGCTGATAACAACTCGTAACAGAGTTGTTTCAAAAATGGGATAAACTTCAATAAAAAACTTAGAAACATTTTTATTTCATAAAAAATATGGAAAACATTTTATCCAATGAACTGATATTTTCTGAAGAAATAAATATGAAATTATATTATTTGTGGGTGTGGGTGTGGGTGTGGGGTGGGTGTGGGTGTGGGTGTGGGTGTGTGGGTGTGGAAGTGGGTGAGGATTCAGGTCTTGTCTTTACTCACAACTACACCCACACCCACACCCTAGGCTTTTGCTAGTCTCACTGAGACCTCCTTGTGGACACAATATCTGTTCAAACGGCGAATCTCACCTGGGATGGTTCCCTTGTTAGCTAAGGAAATGAAGTTCGTGTGTATGAAAAGAGCATTATTGTTAATTAAACAAGTTTTAAAAAATTCATTTGTTACGCATACAAACGATGTTAATTTGTTCAAAGAACTGCATCAAAAGAGTCACAATACAGGAAAAAGGACGCTGTTCAAACAGTGTAGAATTTAAATGGCATTTTTACGCTTGAAATGCAACTTTTCGAACATTTAAGAGCAAGATACAAATTGTCTATTACTATAAAAGCGTTTTTTGGCATTTCTGTCTGTTTAGCAGAATGGGTTATGTTCTCCTGTTATTCATAAGTGTCAATGACTTTGGATCTTTTTTTTTGTAATATTTCTTCTGGATCTTCGAGGAATGGAACCTGTTATCAGAACGCAACTGATCGTGCTGCCATCCACTTGAGTTGTTTTGACCTCGGATATATCGACACGCTGAATTTAGTATACAGCGCAGTTTGATCCAATACCAAACAGCAATGATCATGCATAAAAGTACGATGATCCCGATGAGAGAGCCAACCACTATTGCAGCAGTAACACTAGGTGCAAGGTCGTTAATAGCTCTAACTATTGCCCACGTTTGAACATTTGGTTCTTTCTCGACTTTTATTTGAATTGAAGGAATGGAATCGCCGTCAGAACTTATATTGCCAATTGAATTTGCTGAAAACATGTGCAAAGATACTAATATCAGCAACAATTCTAAACCATTTTTCACATATATTGATCTATAGCATAAAAGTTGCGTCATTTTTGGCGATTAATCGCGGTATGAGCAAAAAATCGTCGGCTAATCGCGATTGATAATCGGTTTTTCGGATATTCCCATAAATCGTGATCAATCGGCGATTTTCCAAACTCCAACAGTAAGTATTATTTTATAAAAATAAATGTTTTTTGTATTATTTAGGTCAATCTCAATAACAAAATAAACAGTAAATTGTTAAATAATATAATTATTATTTTTTCTTTTATTTAGATTGGTCCCAATATCAGAATGAATAGTAAGTATTATTTTATTTAAAAAAACTTTGTATTATTTACGGTGGATGGGAAGAGGAAATCATCTTTCTTCTCATTCACAAGAAATGTGTATGAACACAATGGTAAACGACGATTATCTATATGTCAGGACGCGGCCGTAGTCCTAGACTCAAGTATTAGAATCAGAGTGGATCGTCGTAACTGTTATTTAAATAATCGCGATTTCCTATGAAAATCGGAAAAACGCAATTATTCGTAAAAATCGGCAAAAATCGCCAGTTTAGGCGATTAATTGGGCTGATAAATCGTGATAAAACCGCCGATTTTTACGCGATTTTAGCGACATGGGAAGTTTATTTCCAACAGCCAAAATAGCTCACCAACTGTCAAACTACGATACTGCAATGTTGATCTTCGCAACTTCACAATATCACTTCAAAAATAAATGAAAAAAAGGCGCGTCGACACCTGCGTATAACAAAAGCAAAAGATAAAATTTTATTTGAATTATAATTTATAATTCAGATGAGGCTTCCCTATAACTGCCGCTGTGACACAAACACGTAATACTTGAAACCTGAATTCAATTATTGGAATTCTTGGGACCCTTAAACGGGAAAACATTGGAGAGATGCCCTCGGGCGTAGGAGGGATCCCTTAGAAGGTGAAGAGAACGCATGGAAGAGGCTGAGGCTTCTCAAAATGGGGAGAAACTCTAGAGAGGAGCCCTCGGGAGAGAGCAGGACCTCTTGGAAGACGAAGGGCAAAATGCTGCGGAGTAAATCTCAAGGAAGTAGAAACGTTGCGGAGAGGTTCCTTTTGGAGGACAAAACCCTACACGAAAATTTGAGGGCAAAGTCTAGGACTTCTAAAGGGCAAAGTGCCATGCAGGAGGCCCTTTAGGAGAGCCGAACCCTGAAGGAGAGATTGACGGTAAAACCCTCGAAGCCTCATTTGCAGACGGGAGGACAGGACCCTTGGAGGGAAGAGGTGTCATAGTAAAACCTTTAAGTGGGACTGGATATGACGGTGGAACGACTTTGCCGGAGTAACTAACCCTTTGTATCAGCGTCGTGGCATGAAAGCGCGCAGTGCTTCCCTGAAGAACCGCGACTCATGCTCGTCTCTGCCTACAGAGTAAAGTCTATCGTTGGTTTATGTTATAGAATACCTTTGAAATAACTGTAGGGTTTGGACCCTCATTCCTTCACGCAGTTTCAAAAAACTTTTTCGAGATTTAATCTCAACAGTTACGACAACTGAAAAGTTATTCCAAATGAGATATCTTAAGAAGGTTACATTCGTTTCCGCTGAAATTTATGAGGATATTCTAATAACTATAGGATCGACATGCAGACATAGGTTCCGACCGAAATATCGCCATTCGATTTTTTTAGCTAGGGGCATAGTTAGAAATTTTAGTAAAACTGATATAATTCAAGGCGAAGCACCTAACAAAACGTACCATTTTAGACTTTTCAAAAATCTCAATGAGCCCTAGCAATGGGCAAGATACCAACCTGACGGGCGATGATCATCTTGAGAGATCTCCTCGTGAGTTATATAATTAACTTCTTACTAGCCTGTAACACCTATATAGAATGAAGTTTTCAAAGGATGGTATGGAGCCAACAAAGCAAAAAACTTTTTGTGCACAACTGACTAAGAAACTCCACACAAGTAAACAACACTTCAGCACAGCTTAACTATAAGCTCTGTGGCTCAATAGTAAAACATCGTCTGGCCCGTGACTTTGGCGTGTTTCATCACATTGATAATAAATTCCTTGGCTTAGATCAAATTTTTACTAAGCTCTATTTATGATAAGGCTTTATTAGAAATGTGTCACGTTTTCATTAGTTTCAACGCGTGGTGCCATAGCTTTCGCGGTATAAGAATACGCAGCCACGATCGCGATTTCGACCTTGCTTAAGGGTCTCATCAGGTGGCATTATTCTAATTCCATCATAAACTAAAAAGTTTACAACAGAAAAGCGTTGTTCAACTCCCATATGGAAGAGAACCGGGTCGAAATCGCGATCATGGCTGCTTATTCTTATAGTTGCAGTCATGCTTCTTTATACCGGTTCTCTTCCATATGGGAGCCCATGTCGCCACTTTTTTAACAACTGCGTCGCAGTTACGCGTAGAGCCAATTCTGCGTCGCAGTTACGCGTAACTGCGAAATTTTGATCGTAACTGCGGCGCATTGATCGCAGCAAAAACATCATATGTTCGACTACGATCGACTGCGACGCAATTACGCGTAACTGCGAATAAAATATCGCAGTTGCGCGCAGCTACGGTAAAAAAATCGCAGTTACGCGTAGCGGCGCCGCAATTTTGGGTGTGGGGTGAATGTGGGTGTGGGTGTGAATGTGGATGTGGATGTGAACGAATATAGTAGTGACACCCACACCCACACCCACCACACCCTGATGAGACCCTTAAGCAAGGTCGAATTCGCGATCGTGGCTGCTTATTCTGATGGTTGCCGATATGACATGCCCATTCGATCGAAGTTGGTGCTTTTTTCGTGTTTGTCCTCCCTAAGCAGTCAGAAAAGTCAAATTGACGCGTTTTAACAACCGTTTTGCATTCTATCTTTTAACGCATTTTACACAGTCAAAAATGTCCGAATTTTGGCGTTTTAACGGTCTCAACGTTTTCATCTTTCACACAGTTAAAACGAAAGGCAGAACAAACGTTTAAACACGTTACTGAAATAAATGCATCAGAACGCCAAAATTCGGACATTTTTGATGGTGTTAAACGCGTTTCAGGAAAACATTCTAACGCTTTGAAAATGCAATCATTGAATCGCACTCTCGAGGTTAACAGATTAAAACTCGTAATTTCGAACATTTTTGAATGTGTAGAACTTCCTATCTATTTTAAGTCTGTTATCAACCTGTCTGACGAGTGTTACTTTGACTTCGTTGTACGTAAGTCTGTCTACAATAAATCTCAAATATTTCATTGATGTTCACTGCTGCTAACTCTGGAAGTTCAACGAAGTATTAGGGATTTATTGTAGACAGACTACGTATAACGGACTCAAAGTAACATGCTGATGAGCGACGTTGATAACTTACGTCAAATATTTAACAAGTTCTCGAAAATAGCTTTGACGTGTCTTAGGAGTACGCTGAAAGACGGAATCTTCCCTTTTTCTCCATTACTTGATGAACGTCATAGTGAAATGCATATGTAATAAAGCTATTGTTATACACTGCTGAATTGTATCAAATGAGAGAATGATGAAATTGTCTATCTTGGAAAAAGAGACTTGAAATGTGTCAAGACAAACTACCATTGTGTTGATCTGTTAAGACCTTTCTATTTTTCACTCATGCACAACTAGTTCTATCAGCAAACAGAAATAAAAACGTCGATTCTGTTCAATTTACACAAAAATTTCGAACTAAATTGATAGAAAGCGAATACTATCAACATACACCAAAAAAAAATTTCGATCTTGTTCATTCTTTAACATTTTCTATTTTTAATTCATGCATAACTAATTATATCAGCAAACAGAAATAAAAAATTCAATTCAGTTCATTTACACAAAATTTTCGAATTAAATTTATACAAAAACTATTTTATCAGCATGCAGCGAGAAAAAATTTCATTCTATTCATTGTACAAAAACTTCTATGTTTCATTCAGTTCGAAAAACAACTTTTGTAAATGAACAAGAATAGTAGTGTCTCGACTAATTTCTCATCGTGAAGAAACCTGAATGACATAAGTATTATGCAAGTATTGCAATTTAAACTTGTTAAGACAAAGAAACAGTGGAAAAGTGAAACTGAAAGAAAGAATAATGCGAGCGCCAATCGGAAGAAAGATGTAGGAATAGATATATATATATATGATGGCGTTGACTAACAATATCTATTATAATATATTGTACTAAAAAGTAATATAAAAAAGATGACGAGTTTAAATATCTATCGATATTAAGGTTGGTTAATTTAGAAACTAACTTTTATTTAAAGTTTTTAATTACTGAATTGCTTACAGAATGTATCAAATGACTTATGTAGTGGTTGTATTTGGTAATAAAATAATGGTACTATTGATTCGATGAAATGACCTAACACTGTAGAATAAAGTACAGCCCATTATTTCATTATTTATGAGATTCGTCAGCTACGAACATTTTTCTCTTGTTAAATAACTAACAATATACTTCGTTCGGCCGTCTTGTTCAAGAAATTAAATACATCTATCTTTTTCTATTTGAAAATTCTTCTATCTTTATTGGTACCTGATGTCGGTAACTTCGTGATTAAACACTCTGCTCGACGACTACACAAATTATTTACGACGAGTTTTTAAACAAAAACGATTATCATCTGATAGAGTTTCTAGATGTGCTAATGTACTTTATACGACATGCAATGGAACAACATTCGAAGTCACTAATTTAGAATACATTATTCAAAAACTTGCATTTCAACCGGAAACTGATGTTAAATTTCTTCCTGTTCGTAGCTCTATGTTTTTTTTCCATACCCAAATTTAAGTAGAAGCACATACCGTGAGAAACTTTGTATAATTGTTAGCTTTATTTGATGTATAAAAAAAAGGATTACGACTTTGAAAGCAATTGCTTTTTTAAAAGAATGCGATATAAATAAGTTATAACGAGCGACTATCTCTATATCTTGATTTTATCTGTCTTAACTGGTTAAAACAGATGTATTTCTATGTTAAAATGCATTTATTTGTCGAATTCTTCTATTGAGTACGTTAAAACGCGTTACTTGCCCAAATATGTTTCTTCAATCTGTTAAAATGCGTCAACAAACAGTTAAACACGTTTCAACGCGTTTATTTCTTGCATTTGTTGAGTCAACACGTTATAAAGCGTTGTTTTCTTCTATTTTTACTTTCAATGCGCCAAAACAGCGTTTTGGCGTTTATTTGTCTGCGTGGGTCTTCGAATCGGTATTGATTTTGCGAATTATCAAACAATCACATACATACAATATTGTTTGCAGTAATTGTCTGTATTGAAGTTATCTACATGTCATCAAATGAGATATAAAAGATGAAACTCACCGATTATAGCCAATCTTCCTATCTAGTAGGCGTAGGCTTCAGTTATATTAAATACATTACATAGCGTTATCTGTTTTAAGTAATCGGATACTTCAGAGACAATTATCAACGTTATTTGACAAAGAGAACAAAGATTTTGTAGAAATTTGGTACAGATTGTAAAACTGATATGTGATCGATGTAATGGGTGGTTCCATGGATACTCTATAGTTCACGGGATCTAGCTTGAAAATCTCTTGATGCATCTACCTTTTTCAATGTCAATGAAATATTTCGATATTCTCGCTATTTTTAACAGGAGCTGCGTTCTTGCATATTCACGTTATATTCTTGTTTCTTCATGCAATTTCGGTCGAATTTTTTGTCTCTTCTCATATAAACGCAACACGATCGAACAAAGATGTCGAATGTACTCATGAGCATTCCGTGTGCGACGGATCAGCTTAACTACATCGATAGCTGCAACCGTATTTAAATGAATACCGTGAACCTTCTTCATCTCCTTTGACAAGGATCACAGTATGTCTTTCTTTATTGTATGAGTCATCGCCACAAAAAGACGAAAAGTTGCTTGATGCACATGCCTTCTCTTTGCATTTTGCGCGGAAAGTCGATGTCCGTGCACTAGGGGTACTTGAATAGCTGCTTTCATTTGCGTAGAAAAAATTCAATAAAAAAATGGAGAATGAAGCACTTTGTTGACTATCAGCAGTGGGTTTTTTTCCATTAACTTCTAAGATAAACAACGCAAAGTCAATATTCAAGTGAAGTGACAGTGAAATTTTCATGCAAGCGAATCGTCAGATTCTGTTGTGCAGAGTAAGCAACAACAGTGCTTAGGCATTCTATGAAAAGTCTTCTACACAAAAAAGATATAGATTCCGTACGAAACTTTTAGAGTTTCATATATCTAAGGATACAAAATCCATACGCATTTCGTACAAAAGCGGAAAAGGTTGTGTGTGCACAAAAAATGGTCTTGTACACTCATCCATCCTAGTCGTGTGTATTTTCGATTGTATGATATGCAAACCTGACAATAATGAAATTATTGTCATTTCCCAATGAGTATATGGCCAGTCTATTTCATCTCTAGCCTGACTTCCTCACAAAAGTATATTAAGGAACAAAAATTTATTATCAATAGTTCACTAATTCTGATACCACAGAGGTGAACACATTGATATATGGTACACAATGATGGAAAATAGAGATTAAATACACTTGCGCGAACAATTGACTAATGCTCCCGTATATGTGAATGCGTTTGTTACTGTCAACAAGTCTTCATAGTTAGGGTGGGTGTGGGTGTGGTTGGGTGTGTGGGGTGTGTGGGTATGGGGTGTGGGTGTGGGTGTGGAGTGTGGGTGTGGGTGTGGGTGTGGGTGTGGGTGTGGGTGTGGGTGTG
>CAJNOL010004792.1:0-13307 GCA_905250125.1 Rotaria sordida
TTTTTGCTTTTCTATTCTTTGCTTGTCATTGAATATTTTGATTTTAATTATCTGACAATCAAAATTCGTTCAAATGGTATTCGTCACTCACATATTGTTTGCGATAGATCATATTGATGAGACATTTTTATTAATATGTTGAAATATTCGATACGTCAAAATGTTTTTAGTCTCGCACATTTTACATATAAAAAATATACATCAGCTCCAATGCTTTGACTGCCTGTAAATTTTATCATGTCAAATAAGTCTTGAAAAAAACTCAATCTTATATCAATATCTATACAAAAATCAAAATTTTTTCTACATAAGATGTATTGATTTCAATCGTTCTTTCTCCGAAAAATTAGCTTTTGGAAAGCAAAATTATTTTTCGTTTCAACTTAGAAGAAGAATAGATATTTTTCGAATCAGTTTTGATAGAAACTAGAGAGTTTCACACTTGAGAACAGGAGATAAAAGTGTATTTAATCATATATTAGCACTATGTGAGAATCACATGAGCCATTTTCTAACACTCAATTATCGTAATATTCTGCTGCACAACTAACGTTTTTCGGCAGAATAAGAGATAGAAATAAGCATTTTTGTAAACTTTTTACTTTTACTACTAAAAAATGAAAAGATAAATAAAATTGAATTGTCATGAGCTTTTCTTAAATCTATTACCATTTTATGTGGAAATGGCACGAATCGGACAAAAAAAAATCTTTGAGCACAATTTATGCGAGATTAAAATGTGAAATATGATCGAATCATTTCAAATATCCAATGGGAATACTTCTTATTTTTGTTACAGTCCATCACAAGATTTAAGTAAGAAATTTCGAAAGAAGTAGTTTATTTTCATTTCGCTTGATTGAAACATGTTTTAGGAAAAAGCACATCATTTATCAAAAAAAAAATCACTAATAAATTTTCGCTTTCGCAATAAGTTTGTCTGAGTCAATAATGATTTTTTTGTGCGTCCAATATTTTACATTTTAAACAGAAAATAACATTTTTATTTTACTCGATAGCAAAAGTCAATTTCCATCAGGAATTTGTCTTATTTTGTACCGTTGGACAGTTAGTCATCGTGGGAAAAATAACAGCAGAAAAGTTTGTACCCCATCATACCGACTATTAAGAAAATGTGTCTACAACGAACGACCTTGACAATATAACATCGATAACCATTGAGACAATTCTTATCGGCTAATACGGAGCATTTGTTAGAAGTCTTTCAAAATTGATGTGGAAAATTAAATAATGAATATACCATTAGTGATATCAAACAATGGTGTTGCAATATCAACTAAAATGCATGGCAAAATAATAACTCTTTCAATGTAGCTATTTCTTTGCTTTCTTCTCGTGAAAACATAAAAGTGAGGAAAATTTTCAACCAAAAACAAATGATAAATCAAATTGTTAGTTAGTTCGATATATTTTTCATTGAAATAATAGAATTGAATTCATAATAAACATTCGTTTCTTCTAGTAATCTCTTTTTGACACTCATATATAAACATCTTTTTTTCTCTCACTTTGCTTGGATGATTGAATTATTTCGATATTTATTAGTTTTTTTTCTAGCAAATGTTATTGCATTTGATTTGAATAATGTCAAAACAATAAATAGAACAGGTTGATTCTTTTTATTCATTGAAGGAATAACTGAAATGAAGCCTTTTGTTAAGAAGAAGGGAAAAACTATTTGACTCTTCAATTTGTAATTTATGTTCATTGAATATCTTATTCCGATAGTCTAGACTTGTACTTTTCTAAGAAGAACTCTTCATATTCTGATAGACTGTAAATTAAATCAACTAATAAGAAAAGATTATCTTTAGTTCAGATAGGAGATTACTCGTCATTGGAGATTGAATCTTTATCTAGTAAATTCGAATAGAGATATCAATGAATATCTTAATTTGTGCTTAATCAGATACATCTTGAAAAGTCATTGAATGAACTTCGAAAAATAAAAGATTGATTAAGATTTTCTCGACAACTATCTGATGTTTTGGACTGACAATAGAAAATAAAAAATCGTTGTATGTTTCTCATATTGAGAAACGTCTTGTAACCAAATGGTCTGATGATTAGGTAATCGCTGAGAGAAACGGAGAGGGAACTGATGTTAATCAACTCTATGAGATCTTGTCCTGATCGATTAGAAAAATTATCATGTGACGAAATGACCACTTGGTATCAGAGAAGTTCCAGCGTTTCTCTAAGATTTTTTTTTCTCTATTCAAAATCATGACTGTTTATGTACTGCTCATTTTCTTTGTTGACAAAAACATGATTTTGTACGTTATATTTTGTTTGTGTTCTGTCATTGATGCAACCTACATTTTTATATTGGCAAGAAGAAAATCTACTTTTTCTTTTATCTGGCGTTTGTTCTCTTTCGCCCTAAGAAAATAAGAGAACAAACAAAAAGTGGGTATATGTTTGTGTACGTATAAAAGAGAGCGAGTGGGATATATAAGTGTGTGTTTGCTTAGATAAATGACGATGACACTATCATTATCATACTTGTTGCCGACCAAAACACCGTTTTTTTGTTCAGGTCTTTTCTCTTATTTTTCAGATGTCATCGGCTGATTGAATAGCTTCGAATGTTGAAGTTAATATACTCAAATCTGTATCAACAATGAATGGCATAAAGCAACAAATGGAAAAACTTTTTCTCGCATCAATCCAAGTATAGGAGAAGAAATCTGTCAAGTAGAAGAAGGCACTAGAGTATGAATCTCTATATGTTCTTCATTGGTTCATCATCTATTGTGATTTTCAGGCTGATGTTGATAAAGCAGTTGAAGGTGCTCAAACAGCTTTTGATATTGAATCACCATGGCATAAATTAGATCCTCTGTCTTTCTCTCAACATAAGTCAATGTGTAGAAAGTGGAAACACTTAACAATGGTAAACTAGTAGAACAGACTAAAGGTGAAATATTTTTCTCAGTTGATTGTATTGATTATTGTATATATATCTGATTCTTGTATTGTAAAGATAATATTTAATGAAAATATAGATGCTGAATGAGTTGATAAAATTATTGGTGAAACCATTCCTGGATCAAATGATCAATTTATATATACTTGACATGAACCAATTGGTGTTTGTGGACAAATCATTCCATGATAAATTTCATTTGCGATTCTATAGATATAAACTCGACTTCTTTTGCAGGAATTCACCTGTATGTGTTTTGTTCTTTTATAATACGGATATAGCTTATTTCATTAAATTTAGATTCTGATGTTGGCTTGGAAACTAGGGCCAGCATTAGCTTGTGGTAAGTGAAGATGTTATTTTTTCGCGTGACTTTTTATCAAAGTTTTAAATAGGTAATATGACTGTATTGAAATTAGCTGAACAAACACCACTTAGTGCACTTTATTGTGCTACTCTTACCAAACAGGTAAGATATTATCATGTCGATTATACTTTGTTGTTGTCATGATGATCTAGGCTGGCTTGCCATCAGGTGTTATCAACATCATACCAGGTAAAGTGAATGATATTTGTCATAATAATTTCATAAGAATATTTAGGTGATGGGCCTGAATGTGGTTATGCAAGTGCTGTTCATGCACATATCGATAAAGTAGCTTGTACTGGGTCAGTTGAAATAAAAACATTCACTAATAAAACTAAAAAAAAATGAATGTGAAATGTTTGATTGGAGGTTGGAAAGAAAATACAAGAAGCAGCAACTATATCAAATCTTAAATGTGTTACACTTGAACTTGGTCAGTAATAAATACAGGATAATTTTCACCTGCGCTATTCCCTTTTTACATATCGGTGGAAAATCTCCTTTGATCATCTAAGGGTGAGGATAAGTATTCTATAAAACTTTTAAATAATCAAATTGATTCTAATACTGAACAAGGATCACAAGTAATAACCTCTTTAATCTAAAGAAAAGTTCCCTTTAATTGTGTATGATAGATAAATGATGGTCATTTTCAATAGATTTTGGATTTTATAGAATCAGGTTAAAAGTTTGGAGATAAATTAGAATGTGGTAGTGAACGAGTTGATAATAAAGATTATTTTATCAAAGCAACTATTTTTAGTGATGTAAAAGATGATATGCAAATTACTCGTGAGGAGGTGTAACATTTTTTTTTGATTAGATTCTATAATACCCAGGACGAACAATCCGACAGTGGATCCCATCGGATCCTATCGAATCCTATCCAGATCCTATAGGATTTTATTGGATCCGGGTCACGATCCGGCTAACGGATCCATAGTATTGGAATCCGATCGGAATCCGATAGGATACTATAGGAATCTCGTCGGAATCCGACTGCTGGAGTTCCTATCGAATCCGACTGTTGAATTTGATCGGATCTCTGTCGGATCCGATCGGATGTCTCTCGGATCCGATCGGATGTCTCTCGGATTCCAACACTAGGATTTGTTCGTCGGATTGTGACCCGGATTCCGATCGGATTTTGTAGGACTCGTTGGATCCTATAAGATACCATCGGATCCGTGTCGGATTGATTGACCTGGGTAATGTAAAAGTTTAGATATTTGGTCCAGTAATGTCAGTCTTAAAGTATGATTCATACGAAGAAGTTATCAAACGAGCAAACGACACGACTTTTGGACTTGGTACTGGAGTAATAACTGGAGACAGTAAATTTGAAAGAAATGATTATTGATGATTATTCTAGTTTTTCAGTGAGACGTGGTCTTACGTTGGCTCACCAAATATAACCTGGCCCTGTTTGGATAAATACTTATAAGGCTCTATGTAATCAAGCACTATTTGGTGGCTTTAAACAATCAGATCAGGAAAGAGAATTAGGTCGATATGGTCTCAAAGCATACTATCAAGTAAAAATAATTGTTGTTAAACTTGTTTGAGGAAAAACAATACAAATTTTTCATGAAGAACAGCTATTTGGATTTGCTTGTTTAACTTTCTAACATTTATGTAGTTTGCTCTCTAAACTCTTCCATGTATTGCGAAAGTCTCACTAATACGTACAACTAATTTAAATAAAATATTTAAGTGCAAAGAATAGAATACTACGAGCAATCAGTTGAAACAACTCGCAATTACGGTAATAACTTGTATGAATGATCATAATCTAGTTTCAATTTAAGATATATAATTAATAACATTTAAAATTTTATTATTTAAAAAACTTTAAAGAAATACAATACAAAGAAACAAATTGATTATTGAAGAAGGAAAAGTGTGATCGATTCTTTTCTGCTATCGTAAAACATTACGTATTGATTATATATACAGTGAATTTAAAGAAGTTTTTATATATGATAAATTCTTTGATTGTTCCTGTTCTTTATGATCTAAGTGACATCAATTTTGAACAGTAACAATAATTTTCTTGTAAAAATGTTAATTTATTAGCTGGAATCACGTACGTAGATATATGATATTGGTGAAGAGAATGCTTTAGTTTGTTATTTACACTGCTTTCGAAATCCTGCGTACAGTTATGAAAATTAGATCTATTCACTTGAAATCTTCGCTATTCTAAAACTTCCTTCTTTCCATCGTGGCAATTTCGTTCTGGAAGTCTTCCTTCATATATTGAGTGTTTCACATTAAACGAACTGATAAGATCTTTAGTAATAGAATCACATCAAAAGAATATGGTTTTGAATATACTAAGGACGATCTGATTTGCACCTGTTAGTAAAATAGTTCTATAATGAAGTGCAATATCAAACACATATATCATTAGAAAAATTGTTCTTCACTTGTCGCAAAGTCCAATCGATAAGACAAGTTTTAAAAAATACCACATTGATACGAAGACTTGTTACAATACTCAGGTGTGCTACCTTATCAAATTTTTGTTTTCTCTTAACCAAATTGGTTTCATAAGTTGAATCATTCATTAAGATTGAAGACATCATCTGCAACTGAAACAGCAAAGAATATAAGTGGATAAAGGAACGAGCTAATATATGTTCATTCTTTCTATTCTTCTTATGTGATAAATCAAGGTCAATCATGTAGACAAAAATGAATCCGTTCTCTATCATTAATCCAAGTACAGATGAAGTAGTTTGTCAAGTAGAAGAAGGCACAAAAGTATCAATATATACATATATACATGATGATTTTCATTCTACGTGTAATTTTTATTGTTTTCAATACTGTAGAGTGATCTTGATAAAACAATTGAAACTGCTGAAAAACGTTTCCAGTATGATTCACCATGGCGTAAGTTTGATCCTGCTGCACGTGCTTAGTTAATTTGTAAACTTGCTGATTTACTTCTACGTGTTGTAGATTATTTAGCAGTAAAAATGTTCGCTCTGTTTGTTTGCATCCACATCATAAGTGAATATTCAGATATTAGAAATACTGAGTAGTGAAAAACTGCTAGAAGAGAGTTATTGCGAGATTCTTGGAGCAGCTGTTTGTCTTGATTGTTGTAAACCTCTCTGACATTCTCTTTTTTTTTTATTATCGATGATATTCACATGTTGCAGATGCTGGATGGGCTGCTAAAATCACTGATGAAACACTTCCATCAGAATCAAGTATTTTTATTACCTATATTAGACATGAATCAGTTGGGATCTATGGACAAATCATTTTATGGTCAGTTCAAACATTCAATAAATGAAAATTCAAATTGTACTTCCTTCTTTCAGTGATTATTCAGTACGATATTCTTTCTTACATATGCATCATACAAAAGTATTGTTGTCATTATATTTTAGACTATTATGTTGGCCTTGAAACTTGGATCAGCATTAGTTTGTGGTAACTTCATTACTTCTATTAATTTACATTTTCTTATATATTGCAATAACAAATAGGCAATGTAGTTATTCTCAAACCAGCTGAACAAACATCACTTACTACACTCTTTTATCCTTCTGCCATCAAAGAAGTGTTATTCAACATCTATGAACAATCGAAATTTATTCTAATACTAAATCAATAATCTAGGCTGGTTTTTCATCAGGTATTGTTAACAGTATACCAGGTAATACACATCACCAGAATGAAAACAATTCTTATAATGATATACATATGTAAGTCATAGACCTAACTGTGGTCATGGATGAAAAGATTAATAAAATAGCTTTTACAGGTTTACTCAAGGCAAAATTAGTGTAGATGAAAGACAAAATAACAAAAGCACATGATATTTTGTTTTAGGTTGGGAAAAAGATTCAAGAAACTGCCGGAAAAACTACTGTCAAGCGTGTTTCATTGGAACTTAGTTAGTAAAATAATTTTTCTTACCTGTCTGCTTTGTTGTCTTTTTCATCACATATAGGTAGTAAATCATCATTTATTATTTGTAAAGATACTGATCGTATATATTAAATAATTCTATTACTTTCATTTTCCTTCTGCTTCCTACCCTGTCAGACAAAAATTTTGAAAAACGCGTTTAAACGCACAAACGGGAACCGTGATTGTGAGTCATTAACGTCCATTAAAAAAACACACGAAAACGCGTGTATTGGCGTTTTTTGTAACTTTTCGGGCGTCAAAACGGCGAAAATTTCAGTTTTTGAACGTTAAAATGCCTTGTTTTTAAATCCTAGAATAATAGCGCGTTTTAACGCTCAAAAACTGAAATTTCGCCGTTTTGACGCCCAAAAAGTTACAAAAAACGCCAATACACGCGTTTTCATGCGTTTTTTAATGGGTGTTAATGGCTCACAATCGCGGTTCCCGTTTGTGCGTTTAAACGCGTTTTTCAAAATTTTTGTCTGACTGGGTAATGATGAAAAAGGTTTATAAACGGTAGAATTAATTTGCTTTGCAATGTTTTAGTCGATGCTCCTGTTCGAACTGCTCATAGAGCAGTTTTCACTCATGCAGGTCAAGTATGTTTTGCTGCATCAAGAATATTTGTTCATTCCACACTTCACGATGCCTTTGTGCCTAAAAGTGTCGAATTAACAAAGAAACGCGTTGTTGGTGATCCATTTGATTCTACAACTGAACTAGGACCATAGGTATAGGAAAGCATTTCAAGCAAAGTGTCATAATCTAAACTGTGGAAAAAACATACTGATTGAGGATTCAGAAAACAATTTGATAAGATAACAGATTAGCATTGATTTCTTTTGTGTATTTTACAAAATAGCCATACTCAATTAGAGACAATTCTTGAATGTATTCGATTGGGTAAAAAAGTTGGTGATAAAGGTTATTTTATTCGACCTACTATTTTTACTAATGTAAAAGATGGTATGAAAATAGCTGGTGAAGAAGTTTGTCTTTTTTCTCTCTTCTTCATTTCATTGAAATCGTTTTCTTCTATTTAGAATACCTCTTGATTTCAACTTATTTTTCCATTAGTCGATCCATCGGATATATTCAGCAACAGCATCGAAATTCTTATCTACATTGGAATCGGAATCATTGGTTGAATAATACCAATAGTTTAGGTTCGATGTAAGAAACTTAGATACAATGCCATACTTCTCTGACTTCTGACGGTGCTTGACTGCAAACGTAGATCTCTCTACTAAGACATTGAACCTCATATGGTATGAAGTGAAACTTAAGACAAAAAAAAACAGACCATGCAAGTTGTACGCTACAGTCTATTCAAATGATTACTTTTTATTTGTTTTTCTAATTTACTTTATGAGTATTAGCAGAGGGTCTACTAGAACACCAGACAACATGGCTAGAGTAGAATTTTTGATTTTGGATTTAATTATCTGAAAATAAAGGTCATATATAGATATTACTAAGTCCGAAATATTAACTCGATCTGATAATGATTCATTGAATTATGACGTATGTCATGGTAACAGGCCTTATAGAGTTATAATGCAAAATGATAATTTTTATTTTTGGTACTTTTTAATATATTGTAAAACTAAAGCATTATTCCACGAATTAATATAGTATTGATTGTTGTCAAAAGGAAGAGCATCTCTTTTTCTGTCGATTTCACACAAGCATCATTTTATAGGAAAAAAAGGGTTAATACGATGATTTTTTAATGAAGAAATGTATGGTTTTTCCTACCATGGTTTTTCATGTTTTTTTTTGCGTTTTTTAAAAGTATTTTGACCTTTGAACTAAAAAATGGGATTCCTCAGGAATTTTATGATATCAAAAGATAGCCCGTAAAAAACTCCATCTTCTATGTGAAAATATCTAAGAAAAATTATGGCTGGCTCAATCAACTTTTCTCAACAAAGTTTATCACGACGTATTTTTTATGCTGATTATAACGTGTTTTCATTGTTTCTTGATGTTAATCATTTCTCATTCACGATTTAATCTATAAGTTCATTTAACAAGCATAAATACATCGAGTAGAATGTCAGGGCCATATTTCTAATGATACTCCTATATATATAAATGTGGTCGACCAGGTGAGCCTCACAGTGCGTAAATTCTAAATTTCGAGTTCGCTTCACGCCAGTCCATTTTTATACCTAACAGCACATAGTAGGATTCTATCAACTGCAGCCATAGGCTATGAGCATATTATGTGATTGTAAGTTGGTTAATTGATTAGTACCCAACTAATTAGAACTAATTGGAGAGAGTACATTGGGGTCATCCTAAGTTTTCATGGTCTTTTAGGCATTTTCTAAAGAATTGGTAAGAACCTCACTTATACGCCACATATTAGCTGATCTTGAATGCGTTAGGAAATATTAGGTTCATGAGTAATGTAAGAAACGTGTACTTGAATTTTGCTTTAGCAAGTAAGAGTAAGCTTTTTTGTTAGCTGAAGGTAATTGAGTCGCGTGATAGAGTATCTTCGATACACAGTAGTATATGCGACGGAGAAAATGTTTGAAAATTTGGGTAAACTTTGAGCTCTTCTGTAGTTAAAGACCCATTGATCATTAAGTGTGCAACAGATCCAGTTCATGCGAACAAAGCTGGCTGACTAGTTCTAGCTTAGCAAACTGAGCTGAATCTATGATACACCCGCTTACGGTTATCGTTGCAGGATAGGGCTTTAGGATTTGAGGACACTTCTATATAATAGTCCTTGAGTACCTGTAGCACAGTGGGGAGTTTTCGCATAAGCAGGCGAACATACGATTTTTTTGTCCAGAAATGGCTTTTCATTTGCTTAGAAATAACCATACATCATTCAGAGAATCATCTTTAAGAAAACAGAAAGTTTTTAAGAAAAAAATTTACGGCAAAATCTGGCTGGGGAGTAGTACCTCAGCCATAATTTTCCGAAAATAATTTGTTTTGAAAAATATGTTGAGCTACAAATCACTCGAAATAGTGTAATGCATCCATTCCGAATATCACCATAGTTTTTCTTCAAAGAGTAATATCAGTGCCAAAAATTGGATATCCTACTGTAAAATAGCTTAGGAAAGGTTTCATAAGTTTGCGCCACTATCATAAGTAGGTTACATATGTAAGAACGTCTGGTAAAAATGCGCGCTCGATTCGACGTTTTCTCTTTGTAGTGCTTACAATATATGGAGCGATATGTTTTTAGATAGGTTTTGGATCTCGAGATCCTTTCTCTTCTACTCTATTTTAAATTAAATTTGGATCACTTTTTTTAAATATAAGGTCTACCCATGAGGAAGCTTTTTGTGATATTGTTTCATATTGCCTAGCAGCTTGATTTTCTTTATTTATGCTGATTTCTGGGGCGCAAGCCTTAGCGAGCTCTTTCCTTGGGCTTTTTAAAACTTTGAGAACCACTATTTTAGGAAATGATAGATCACATATCCATGTATCTACGCAAATCGCTAGATTCTATAAAAGAATATTTTCGCACATGTCCGCCTGGCTCCCCACTGTAACAACCATCAACGCTTGCTGATTCAGCGTTACTTCACCTGCGTATTGACTTTGTGTTATTCTACTTATAAGTTGGATAAAACCCACTAATGACAGCTAATAAAGTGCTCCGTTCTTCATTTTCTTATCAAATATTTATTATGCAAGTGAAGACTGCTATTCAAGTATGTTGTGTGCAAAGTCATCGACTTTCCGCGAAAAAAGAATAAAAGCATGTGCACCAACCAACTTTTTTCTCTCCTTCTGCGATTAATTCCTGTGATACAACCGACATACTGTATCATTGTTAAAAAACAAAACAAGGGTTCATGGTGTCTTGTCGAGCCTGTTTGAATACATAATATATCCACTGTAGGCTTCTTAACTAATTGGTGATCAAAGAGCATAAAAATAAAACTTTTGGAAAATTCATTTCTCGAACCGATGCGAATCTTTGAGAAGAGCTCGTAATAGTACCAGGCTCTCAAGTAAAAGTCCCCAAATAATCCATACCGTTTCTGTTGATATTTTGCGTATATGTAGGGTTCGATGAGATTGGAAAAAACTTAAAAGAATAACAGTCCATAAGCTTTCCTTCTCAAGTTATGATCATTTTACTTAGTTTACCACCTAGCACAAGGGATTCAGCGAAAAATCAAATTGAGAAATGTCGATCTGAAATTTTGTCCGCATGCAAGTCCTATGGCCAATATATTAGCCTAAAAGTTCCAGTAAAAACAAACGCCTCTTTCTCGAAATATTGCGTTATCAAGAAAACATTAACATGCTACATACATGTCAGGAAAATCGACTTCTATGAAAAAATCAATATTTCACGACAGAAGCATTTGTTTTGGCTGCAACCTTGAGCCTAATATATAGGCCATAAGATCTGCATGTGCATAAAAGCTGATTTTTCACTGAATCCCTTGTCATAGGTGATAAACCAAGTAAAATGATCATCACTCGAAAACGAAAGCTTATGCGCCGTTATCTTTTAGCCTTTTTTCTAATGTCATCAAACCATACATATGGGCAAAATATCAACAAAAACGGCGTGCATCCGTTGGAGAACTTCTTTCTTCAGTACTTTTGATGTTAACATTGTCGAATGCTAGTCTGTAGTCGGCTTACTAATGATCAAAGAGCTAGAATGAAGTGAGTCGTACAAGAGTACCCTTCGAAATAAGATTAAAAGTAAAATTAATGGCTCGTTCGAAGTGATTGGAAATTTTCAAAATACAAATTACAAGGAGATACTATCCGTCCTGACATGAGGGGGTGAAGAGGCCTAACATCCTTCACGCTAACTATAACCATTATCCTACTGTTTCACATGATCGACAAGGTTTTTAACTTGAAGAAGAATGAAGGCACGCGGGTGTGGCTGTGGGTATGAGTGTGGGCGTGGCTTGGGTGCGAGTGTTGGTAGACGTGGGCGTGCTTGCTGAAGAGAAGACTCATATCCACACCCACACCGACACCCTATGGTGGGATGTGCGTGTGGGTGTGGATGTCGGTGTAGGTGAACATGTGTTTGCTGAAGAGAAGACTTACACCCATACCGCGCCTACATCGACACCCACAACCACGTTCATGTCACTCGCTTCCTCTCTCACATTTACAGCCACACTCCCACACAGTCATCCACTACTCACAATTACAGCTGTACCAACCCACATCGATGCCCGCCCAGAGCCGCAGCCACAACCACATCCACCAGCACCAATTCACACCATACGGCCACAGCTGTATCCACCCACAGCCACATCCACCGATACTCACATTCGGAAACCCATCTACCTAGGTATACACATCCCAACATAAGATCGCACTAGCCTACAAGTTTATGATGATTATACCTCCACTTATTGTCTTTGTATCTTTCTTCTTGCTGTCTTATTCTTATCATGCTATTTATTTATGCTTAATTTCTTCTTATCTTGCATTGTCAGCCTCGGTTCATAGGGTAAATAAAAGTCAATAAAAAAAAACCCAATGAAAGTTGGAAAGAACAACGATAAGATAAATGATGTTGTTGGAGTTTTTTCTTTCGTTTGCTTTTGACAAGCATATTTTCAATTGAAAGTAGGTAGGATTTATCTTTGAGTATCAACAAAAACAAATACGCACCCATATTTGACGTCATAGAATAATCTAGAAAAAAAACATCCACTATCGAATATATAAATAGAAAACAGTGGTCTCTATCCAAACAACAATTGATCCTTCACAATATTCAATCGTCGAGCAAACGTCAAAAACAACATCGAAAATGAGTAGACAACGACGACAACGAATGGCTGAAAATTATCTGGTTATCTGGGTCGATGGCAATATCGACATGGCAAATGAAGATTGCCAGAATACACTCGTGCAATTGCGCGGCGTTGTTAATGAAGTCAACCCATGCACCACGGCCGAGCAGTGTATTGAGAAGCTCCAGAAAAACAATGAGGAGACATCATTTGTCATCTCCTCAGGTGCATTAGGACAACACCTGGTACCGGAAATTCATGGCATGCCAAAACTGGATGCCGTATACATCTTTTGTGG
>CAJNOL010004793.1:0-13795 GCA_905250125.1 Rotaria sordida
CCGATATGACCTAGCATTATTGTTCAATCCTGAAACGTACAAAGTAAAACGAAAGTGGATCAGATAATATTAGTACATTTTGCAATTAGAAAAAATAATTCAACAAGAAGAAAAATTTGGAACATATAATAACAATGGAACTGATGTGGAAACCAAATGAAAGTCTAATTGTAGACAAATGATGTGTACAAACGATAAAATATTATGGTGACAACAAATGTTTAAGAAGAAAGCTGATATACAGTGGAAGAAAAATTCATGGACTTTTCTCATTTCTTTAATAAACTTGAAAAAGTACGCAAACACGTCAGTAGTAGTGAGAGTTATAAGATAAGAATAAATCTTTTTCTCGATTCTCTTACATTTACTATCTATTAAAAAGTAGTGGATTTCTTTGCTCTTCAGTTATATCATTACAAAACGACGAACAGAGCACATTCTTCTTTTTGCTTCGCATGATCGTGAAGAATTTCTTTTCATAGAAGTAGCAATGATGCTAGTTATTGTGGGTATACATCAGCCTAAAAAAAGAGAAAAACTAATGCCTGTTTCAAAAACAAAGACGAGTTGGTATTTTTTAAATAGCTTTTGATAGAAACAAGATAGAAAGTCTCAATTTTCACCTTTAGAAAGAGGAGATCAAGACACATCTAATTATACATTATTACTTCTTTGAAAATGTTTTCTAAAACTTTTTAATCAGTGTTCTAACAAAAAGTGTCGAAAAAAAGGTCTCTTGAAACATAATGAAAAAAGCAAAAATGTGATTCTTTTTACAGAAGCATTTTATAGAGGTGTTAATTGTTATTGATCGAGAACCTAATATTTTCAATTACGTGCCCTGTGATATTAGTAACAAACCTCACTAGGATTCTTTTGAGATAGATTGTTTTCACGGTGAAATAAGATATTAAACTGTTGTACCAAGTTTCATTGTTTTTTTTTCTGTAGTTTTTACTCTCAAATTTTCATTTATTGATTAAATTTTTTTTATAACAATTTTATTGTTCAATATACATAAAATAATATGAATCAATATAACTAATTATTTCTGAGTAGTAGATCAAATGTTTCATCTTTAAAAAGTTATATTTTATCAAAAGTGTAATACATCTAATTCTTTAATATTATTAGAAAATATTCTTGTAATAGAATTCATTTGTACTTAATAACATAGCTTCAGTTCAGTTCATCGAAAAACACCATCTTTCACTCATCATAATACATATTTTATTATAGTAGAACCTCTACTAGTGAACACTTCATTATTATGAACGAATTCGAGTTCGACAGAGTGATTTTTGATGGAAATGCCCTCTCTAATGTGAATATGACTTTTTTGACCTCTTTCTATTCTCTGTCATCTGTTTCTTATACATTACGGGTAAGTATATTTTATTTATGATTCGGTTACTGTACATGTGAAGTAAAGAATGATATCACAACACGAGCTTACTTCGCAAGAAAAAATATAATTAATTTATGATAGTAATAATGGTAATGGTTTATCACAATGTATATTAGCTGAAGGATATTATATTTTACTTGGCTCTGCTTCAACTATTTTAAAATGTAAAACAGAATATTTAAATGATTATGAAACAAATCAGAATCAAAATGTTAAACGAAAATTAAAAGATACTGCTGCACAAAAACTATATGAATAAGTATATGAATTGTTTATACAGAAATATGCAAAAAAATCAGTTTAAAAACTTACAAACAAAGGGTGCGAATGTGACTCTTCAGTTCAACCACACCTACACACCATCCTCTCATGAACTCTCTCTTAAGATACTTTAACGTATAATAGTATCATGTTTCTCACTTGAGTAACGCCAACCGATGGTAAGTCCTGTCAAGATAACAGTTACCTGCGCGTATATACTTACACTGTTTGTTGTTATTCTTTTCCATTGGCCAAATATATGAATCTTGAGATAAGTATATCTAGTGAGTGAAAACATTATCAAAAGCTTTTTTATCACCTGTTAAAAGAAAAATTTGCGGAGTTCTCTTCATCACATGTTCGTGCAGGTAATAAACAAAAATGAAATGACTGACAAACATAGTTCAAACTTTAGAAAAATCAAATAGAAACTGCTACTTCGTCGTCTTGTCCTTCTTCACTTCCAGTTGACGAACCAGATATCAATCAACGACTCATTAATTCTCTTTCAGCTACCAATCAAGGTTTGGTAAATGGATTAGAAACAAATGAAGATGCATCAGGGATTGTCTCACGGATAGAGAAGACAGTTCTCAAAAGAAATTTAAGTCTCTTCTCAGGAATAAGTTTTATTATTGGAATTGTCATCGGTAAGTGCACACAATGCTAACAAGATTGATACATTTCTTCAAGAGTAATTTTCTGTCAAGGTACAGGTATATTCGTTTCACCGAAAGGTGTTCTATATTACAGTGAATCGATTGGTTTATGCCTTATCATTTGGGTAGCTAGTGGCCTTATTGTGCTAATTGGTAAGCAGAACAATTACTTCTATGTCGAAAGGACGATGGCATTGGATGCATGATGTTTTCACATATAAAAATGCTATCTTTCAGAACTTTTTGCTTTGGAGCTAGAACTCACAATATTTCACGCTGAAAATCTATTTAATAGTTTCTGAAACTATCTTGTGGCTGTGTGAGTATGAGTTTTGCCTTCTATTGCATACATCAATATCTACACACCCGCCACATTCTTCTGACAGACAACAAACATGCTGTGCTTACTTCATGGTACACTGAATCTCGCTAATCCGTTATGACTGACTGTCCCTCTTAGAGAACATTATGACAGAGAACTTTTCAAAATATAACAAAGCTCAAATCCAAACAACGAATAGTTATCTAGCTTAAGATATTAATTTCGTAGTATATTGAATAACAAACAAAACTATTTTACCTGACTGCTAAATGAAATAATAATAATTATTTTAATTCAAGATTGAAAAGTCACACTCGCATCCATTTTTAGCTCCTCCCCCACTCTTAAAAACAATCAAGAACCTTTTATATGGTAGATTCTCATTTTAATCCAAATCATATTCAATTCTTTCCAGAATATAGATGCCATACCGATTCTCCGATGAAAGCATGTTTTCTTTTCATCAGTGAAGCAGACATTTTTATTCTTAAGGTAGGAAATCTCGAAATTAGTTATGATTGAAACTTGTGACTATACCTTTATATATAAGCGAAAAACTCTTTCTGAAAGTACATTCTACGGTACATAAAAATCTTCCTTAGTATGTATTGTTAAATCAGTCGAAACACATATGTATAGCTCGTCAATTCTTCCATTAAAATAATGACGCATCTAATCTTATCTGATTACATTATAAAATGTCTCAAAATTTTGCATTTACATATTTCTAGGAGCTTTATGCTATGCGGAAATTGGTACGGTTATACCGCTGAGTGGCGCAGAGCTCTCCTATATTCAAGAAGGTATTATGCATTTATTTTGTGAAAAAAAACAACGTGTTCATTCGACGTGACAGACAATCAAACATATATCCATGACCCATGTAGTCGAATAATGATGCAATTACATGAAATAAGCAGCATTATCACGTAATTGCATCCATTATTTCCATAGTGACCGCATGGGAAGGACTACCAAGATTTATTTTTTTGGGGAGATTTATCTAGGGAGTCTATATAATACATTTTTTCTGTACCAAAAGAGAATCATGGTTTAGAAGAGTTAATTAGTTCGCACTCTCAACTAGATACTTGTTCTCGGTCTAGTCTTTCCGTCTGATAATAACAGATATAGAAGAGTTTGATAGAAAAAGCCTAAAAAGTCTCGAAAAAATAAATCATGGAACTGTTGATAACCACAGGTATTGGTTCCGTTCATAAACGAACCGGCGAAATTTTGGCTTTTATATTCAATTGGTCAACTATATTCATTCTCCAACCAACAGGTATTGCTGTGGTTGCGCTTACTTTTTCACAATATCTTGTATTTGGAATAATGAATGGTAATTTATTTTATTGCCAATGTAATGTTATACTTCAAATCTTTCGTTTAGATCATGATCCATCCGAAAAACTCATTAAGATAATATCTATCGTTACACTTTGTGCGTCAATTTTCAAATAAGCCATCGTCATACTTTTGCTTTCTCGTTTAGTGATCCTTATCGGTATCAATTCAATTAGTGTACAAGCAGCAAATCGTTTGAATATCGTGTTTGTCATATGTAAGTTCCTTACTGTTCTAACGATCATCATTGTTGGTCTTATTCGACTCGGACAAGGTTTGTGTATCAATCGAAAGGACACATATCATAAGTGAAATTTTTGATGTACTATATACTTTTATAGGATACACACAAAATCTACAGAATGGATTTGCGGGTCAGTACAATGAAGTAGAAAAGAGTCTCACATGAATATTTTCTACTATAGGTACAACAAAGAAACCATTGGGCATTGCACTTGCTTTTTATTCTGGGCTTTGGGCGTACGATGGTTGGAATTGTTTGAATGCAGTAACAGAGGAGCTCAAAAATCCGAAAAGGTACAGAATATTGATTAGATGAAAATTTATTCTTATGCAATCCGAATAATTCATCGTACTTTTTCGTAGATTACAAAACATATAAAAATCTGGACGTGGTTTAGAATTGAAAGAAAGAAGTAATTGAGTAGTGGTCATTCTTGGAATATAAATTTTCTATTCGATGATTGAGAAAAGTCCGTTCGAATAGGATCTAATTTCGTCAAACTTACGAGTTTGCGAAGATTGTATAGTCGATCGTCAAAATCAGTTATAAGATTGTTGGCTTATATATTTTTGAGCTTCATTACTCGGAAGTATGGCTATAATGTTGTGCATTGAGGTCGCAAATATAAAGACTAAAATTATTAGTTGATATACTACTATTAGCAATGATGCTTCGACTCAGATGAATCGCTTGAGGAACTCTCGACTTTTCTATGTTTCTTCTATAAGCAATGAAGAATGATATCGAGATTTTCTAAAGAAAAAAGTTCGTCCAAATGATGGGGTCATAACTTATTCAAGAATATGCTTATTATGCATGTGCCTAAAAACTTTGGATTTTAGAATGTTGAAACTCAAACTTCAGTCATTTTGCTAAAAAAATGAATTGCTTTATAATGGAGATTTTTTTCTATGCTTTCTATGGACTAGTTAAATTCGTCTATGTTTACAATATTGCTCGACAAATTTTCTTTTCAGCCTTTTTTAAATAAAAGAACGACTTTTCTATATCATCTATACATGCTTTGATACTTAATTACCGAAGTATTAAAACATTTTGATTGATCAGTCGTCAACTAAACAACAATATAGATATGTGAGTTCGGATGAGATTGATAAAACTATAATCATTGATTCTCATCACCACTCTTATACCTAATATCTTCGGCAGACGACCGAATACCTTCGCCTTCAAGATAGTTCTACAGGAAATTATATTTTGTAAAGGCTAGTGAAAAAGAAATTTTCTAATATTTGAAAATATACTAAACCAGACGATTCCATATCTAAAGTAAATACAAGCATCAAATATTATATTGGCATTATAAAAATAATTTTTACCAAAATGATTTCTTTCTTCTTATTCCACGAGCGAATTATTTTCGATGAAAATTGTCTCAGCGATGACGAATACATTCTGCGAATCTTGAGAATATTCGGATAAAAAATAACACAAACTACGTAGAGATTCGCAAAAAAATATATTGCCTTTCAGTTTAACTAGATTGAACAGTTTTACGAATGACGATGAATTTTCGATCGTATCCAAGCATTATCCTTTTGAAAGACTAAAATAACCAGTATGCATTGTTCCATGCTCTTTTTCATAGAAATCTATGGCTTGCCATTATTTTGGCTTTACCATCTATCATCGTCATATATCTGCTTACGAACATATCCTATTTCACAGTGATGGATAAAGCGACATTGCTTAGTTCGGATGCTGTCGCTGTGGTAAGCTGTAAATTAAACTACTAGTTTTTTCATAACTCTCTTCTCAATAGACATGGGGAAATGTTGTTCTCGGTCCTGTCGTTCGTATTCTACCCATTCTCATATCTATCAGCGCACTGGGTGGTTGCAATGGATCTCTATTTATGAGTGGCCGTTATTGTATGGTTGGTGCTCGTTACGGCTATTTACCAGAAGTATTTGCTTGTATTCAAAAGCAACGATTGACACCATTGCCTGCAATTGTTCTCGAGGTTGAAGCAACATATAATTCTTGTTAATAGACGATTGATTTCTAAATATTTATAGGGAATACTTTCGATGGTTTATTGCATTCCGAGTAATATTCAATCATTGATCGAATTTTTCAGTTTTGTCGCTTGGATGTTCTATGGATTAACATTTGTTGCCACTCTGTGTTGTAAATTTACGAAAAAAGAAGTCGACCGAGTGATTAGTGTAAGTAAAATCCAATTTTCTAATCAAATAAACAACAAATTTGGTTCTATAAAGGTTCCAATACCGTTGATTATCATCATTATTCTAATTTCCATCTATCTGGTTATTTCGCCGGTAATTTCCAATCCGAATATTGGTTTTCTTGTTGCTTTGATTCTTATTCTATTCGGCTTAATATTCTACTATCCGTTCGTCTATCGTAAAATCGAACTGAAATTTATACGTAAGTTTATTATTAGTTTCAAAAATTCATCATATAACTAATATCTAAGCCTTCTAGAACAAATCAACGCCTTTCTCAAACGATGCTTTCAATTGGAAAAGTCCGATATAAACATGAGTTAATGGAAATATTTGTTCAGTTCATTCTATTCTTTGATTCAATAAATGCGTATTCAACCAGTTAATCATTCGTCATTTAGACATTCACGATCGATTTCATCAATTTTTGAACGGTGCATAATAGCATTCGAATGACATGTATATAATATCAATACAGTTGTGAATGAAGTATGCTTTGTCTTTTAGTTATTTGTTTGAGCACATCAACGAATAACACTAAGTCACAATAAATTATTGAGTTCATGCCTATTCATCGGCTTATTGTAGACTGTCGTAGAATTGATCATTCAAAATCTTCGTGTGGTAAAGCGAAATCGAGATCATTTACATGAAGCATATTGAACAGAAATATGTAATTTTATACAACTTTAAAAATATCCTTCATTTTTGCAAATTTTTCGAATACAAAAACAACTCTTAAGTTGCAAATCATATTTCGATATGTAGATAAACTTGTTATTATTGTTATTTGTAAGTCGATTGATAGAGGATAATGGAATTTCTCTTTTCAGCGAAAAGCTCGAAATCGCAAAAAGATGAGTCTCAGTCAGAAGAAAAAAACTGTTGATGAACTGTTTAAATGTAACACGAGTTTTTTATATTTTCTCATTGGATAGTTGATCGAAAAAAAATGTCTTAAAATCTATATTGACATTTACTTTCGAGTAAATCAAACTTTACTTACATACGAACATTGACGCAGAAAAAAGTTGGTTTTTTATTATTTCTTTTACAATGCGAAACAGGCATTCATTCTCAATTTTCATTTAACGACGAAGCACACACTCTAAAAAAAGGAACAATCGAAAGTGAGTGTTCGTACATAGAGAAATGTCATGTCTTTCATTCGTAAAATAGTCTTGGAAGTTTCATAATTCCGTCAAGCATGGGAAGGAGTGTCCAAGGACTGAGGAATAGGAATTCCTACTCAGTTCCCTGACATTTCCTTGAATGTTAAAATTAAAAAAATACAATATCTACGGTACTTATTACTCTTACACTCGTTTTCATCAAGAAATTTGTGCATATGAACGTATGAGTACGAAAATTATTGCAAAAAAAGCATTATCTTGACTTTCATGAATGAGGGAACTGTGATGAAAATAATGGTCAATTCCCATTTCCCCAAGGAATTATCATAGCTACACTGACAACTCCTCTGCAAATTAGGAATTCCTATTTCTCAGTCCTTGGACACTGCTGAAGATGGTCTCACACAAGATCAGTCTGCTGCATTATATCTATACTCACTTCAAACTTCATTTTATACGAGATTTAATGGTGCATTACGTGATGAAGATCGCACAAAAGCAGTACCCTTTTATGACTATTATAAGTTGTTTACGTCCGTACTAAATAAGTTGCCATCAATTCAAGATAATTTATGGCGTGGTGTTACTGCCAATCTGAGCGATCAATATAGTTCAGGTAGCATCCATATATGGCATGCTGCTAGTTCATGTTCAGACCAAGTGCATGTCACTGATGCATTTCTCAATAAAAAGAAGCATCGAACATTATTTAATGTTAAATGTTATAATGGAAAGATAATTAAGAACCATTCGCATTATCCAGACGAAAGTGAGACTATTTTACCGCCTGGCACCTGTATACGAGTTAAATCACAATCAATTCCAGCTGATAATTTGTATATTATTTCTTGTGAAGAAATCATACTTACTCCTGAAGAAATGAATAATCTTTTAGAAACTGGAACTGTTGCTACTGCATCGGCTACAATGCATATAACAACATCGTTCTTGTATTTGTTGTGGCTCGATCCAAATGTTAACAAGTCAAAAGAAAATGTAGCAACATAAGAAGAGTTGGGCGTTTTGTTCAAAGATGATTTTCAAACATTTGACGAAGCCGAAGAATGTAGTTGTCTATCAATCAGAAGAATAATGATCGTATAATTTTAGTTGTCAATGGACAATTCGGACGAAAAACTGTACCTGAAATTCATGATTTGCCACAGCCGACAAGCATTTTTTTATATTGTATGGACAAAAAAGCAAATGAAAAATGGGCAAAAAATTATATAAAAGTTAGTAGAATCACTTGAGTGTGGGCGTACGTGGATATCTGTATAGATGGAGGTGACAGAATGATTGGCCGTCTCACGAAATCAGACTAGAGGCCAAAACTGGGACTCTTTCTGGCTCGTACCCATTTCAAAATATTTTCTTCTCCTCTCTGTCTCATATTTACATGATATTTTTTCTCCTTGGACAATACTTTATTTAATTTTATATCGAACTGTAAGATGGAGTTATATAGGGAATTAAACAACGAATTTTGTGGAAAAATTTATTCGATTCTGTTGAATTGCTGCTGAAAACTATGCAAAATACTCTGAGCTTCATTGTTTATGGGTCATCCGTTAGATTTTTAAGAAGGGTTGGTGACTTTTAATATTGAAAAGAATCTTTCTTCAAAATAAATACTGCAAAAACAAACTAGAGAGCCTTCCTAAATAGTTTATAATACACTATGGCACTACTGAGCGATAAGAATTAATTTTTGTCAAAAATGATGTAATCAGGTTCAAAGTCAGCAAATCTCACGTAGTTTTGTATCAAACCTAACTAAACAATGAATTTACTTCTCTGGAAAGTTCAGAAATTCGGATTTCACAAGATTATAATGTTGTCAACGAATTACATGGTGGCATATAAATTAATCGACTTGTACAGAAGATCTGAACGTCTGGAAGGACAAATTGAACTCTGCTTTTATATTACAGGTCAAAGCGATTGTCACTCGGTCAAATGAGTTGATTAAAGAGATTGAACAAGAAAAATCATTACTAATGTAAGTTCCTCCAGTTAAATTATTGATAATACGACTTTTACTCTTCGAAATATATTTGTGTTTTAGGTTAGAATTGGCCAATGCTAATGAGACTCAACTAACTGTAAACACACCTTTGAGTGGTTATGAAAAGCAACCACTAAAGTCTCTAGAAGAAGCATTGAAACCAGTTGATCATCTAATAGAGGATTTACGAGGACATGTAGCTATTGCTAAAAAGCATTGTGCAGAGTCTACAGATGGATTAACACGAGATGAGTCGGCTTCTCTTATAATCTTTGGCATGGAATGGGGAGAAACTTCTCTCTATAAGATATTCAATGCCATACTACGTTCGGAAGACAGACATAAAATAAAACCATAGCTTCCATATTTGAAATTATTCATGACAGCTGTGCATAAGTTGCCATCGTTCCAAGGAATAGTTTGGCGTGCTATTCAAATCGATTTCAGTAAGGAATATTCTAAAGGTCAGCGTAAAGTTTGGTGGGGCGTATCAATCACAACTCGTGATGCATCAATATTAGAAGGTTATATGCATCAGTCGGGTAAGCGCACAGTGTTTACAATTGAATGTAAAAATGGAAAATCCATCAAAAATTATTATCCATATCCTAATGAAGATGAAGTGTTATTAATACCAGGATTTTATTTTGAAGTTACGAGTGTACTAAAAGTGATAGCTGATATGCATATCATTAGCCTAAAAGAAATCGATTCACCATTGTAAACTTTACTCTGCACGAATATATTTGTGATGTATTGACATTTGCCATTGGGATTTTTCTTTAGTTGTAGTTGTGTCTAAGAACTTCACCATATGATTATGTACTTCCCTTTGATTTATTCTTCTCTTTCTTTTCGTACTTTCCTACGTTACATATATATATATATATACGTTGATTCTTTTCTTCAGTATTGGCAATTGTTGTGTTTCTTTTTCACATTTTCTTCGCTCTCATTAGTTCTTGTTCTGTAACTATTGTCTCTGTATTCACAACATATTCAGCAAGATCGATATTTTTCATATCTTCACTTTTTTATCCGATCGACCCACAATACGTGACAATTTAGTGACGAAAGTAAGATATCAAATTTTATCGTTATTCTCGTCACATCATATTCAAACACACATTAAGATATCCACGGTCAAATGCCTATCATCCAGTCTACACTTGAGCAAACGATGTGAATGTGTGTGAGTGAATGGAGACCTTCTCTTCAACAATTTCAATACTGCAAACCCACATTCACACACTGTTTCATTTTAAATAAACTAAATTTTTATTTGAAAACATGATTTTATCTATTTTGTTCAGTTTCTAATCGTGTTCTTTTTCTAGTACCTGTAATACTTGAGTAGACATATGCGAGACCAATCTTGACCGTCGAAATTCGGACCAAAAAAGTCTTAATTCTGTACATGTCTAGTCACGATCCTATTTTTCAGTTATAAAATTGTCAAGAAACCTTTGAATCGAATGAAACTATGGCAATGTATAGGGCGATTCAGCTGAAATATATTCTGAAATTTTCAGCTTTATCCAACTTCATCTGACTGAGGTATCGGAAAGAGAAGATGAAAAAACATGATTCCCTTGCGATGTATTGTAGAAAGGCTGAATTGAAAAATGCCGCAGGGCTAAATATCGAAAAGTAACAATGTCAAAACCAGAAAGTATCGAAAAAAGTTGTGTCTAATAAGGTGACACAATAGATGAGCCTTCGTCGATTAAGGAAGCAAAACATAACATCATTATCAGGTGTGGATGTGCATGAGAGAAAAGAGCAAAATTTGTATTCTTGGCAATTTTACAATTAAAAATACTATTAGATTGAATAGCGATTTTACGCGCTGCAAGATTAATATCTAGCCTTCTTTTCAATGAGTCATATAGATAATAAGATCTTTTCTTTTTCTTATACAGGGTTAAATAGTGATTCACTTTTCTGAATATAGAATTTATTTATTCTCTTACGACTGATTCATTGTTGTATTAGTAAATATTTCTTATTATGACTCATCAAAATATACGATTCTTTTTCCCATAAAAGAATAAATCTTTTCTATTGTATTCAACAATATTTAATAGATAACTTTGAATGAAAAATTTTCTTTTAAATATAAATGATTGAATTAAAAATTCTAATCTTTCTTTATTACATAAAAATATTTTTTTTTTTAAAAAAAATTCAATCAATCTCTTCTGAATCTGATGACAAATATTGTTCATTTGAAGATTTCCATGTTTGAAAACGATCAATATATTGAGAATAAGCACACGAACGACAAATACAATCTCCTGAATAAGCATGAAGTAAAATTTGTTCATATTGTATATATTCGTTACAAATATTACACATAAATTGATGATTTCGATTGAATTCATTTTTTAATTTTGTATAATTTAATGTCATTATATTTTTATTATTAATAAATTTAAGAAGAAAAGTTACTTTTCTTTCGAGTATATTAATATGATTTTCTAATTCAATTTGTTTTATTCGAGTTAATTTTAATTCATTTTTAAATTCATTAATAATTGGTTGTACTTGTTGAAATGAGCAATTATTTAAATGTATTGAAAGTGTATCTTTTGATCTTTTCCATGGATATGAGGAGTACGTATGAGCGTGACCTGAATGTGGGTATGTAATCTTTTAAAAGTACAACCCACATCTGTTCTATGTGTTTTTTACATTTCGACTCATCGAAATAGCCTGGTAAAAATAAGTATCCCTTATTTATTGATATGTGTAAATTTATTTCGTTTATCTGGTTCATTCTTAAACTCCAAATAATTAAAGCATTCAAGTTTTCTAAAGAATTATTTATTTTTTTCTTTCAGTTTCATCCGAATAACATGTTAAAATTAGGTGTACTATATTTATATAAATAAATATTTTTTTATTTTTATTTAGATTTATCTGAATAACAGGTCTTAGGTAAGTAAGAATCTCATATTGTTATACGTATATATTTATTTTCTTTATTTAGTATAATATCAAAATAAAACTATTGTAAGTATGAAACTTTTATATATGATTGGTTTTTTTTTCATTTTAGATTCAACACAACAACATCTTGAAAGTAAGTGTTCCTTGTTTATATAAAGATACATATTTTTTTCTTTATTTAGTTCAATATGAAACCAGAAATAATGTAAGTATGAAGATTTTACAAGTAATTATTTCTTCTTTTTCTCTATTTAGATTCATCACAACTACATGTGGGAAGCTGCATTGAAGAGCAATTCGAGATATCAACTTCATATGATAACCTTTTATTTTCAGATAACAACGACGAACTATTGGTGTCATGGTCTACAGCTTTCGATGTTTGTCTAAAAAAGAGCGAATTCGAACTGAGGCTGTGGATGTGGGTGTGGATGTGAATCTTTTCTATAACATCGATCCACACCCACACCCACACCCTTAGAATCAGAGATTGTGTGGAGCTCACATATATTTTCGAAGAAAATGGTGAATGCCAGTTTTAAGTCGAAGTTTTTAGGGCTCCCCTTCTCTACACCCACAGATGTGACAGAATTACTTGTTAGTTAAATCAGATGCTAGAAGAATAAGAATAAAATTCATAGGAAATTAAGCAAAACGAAATAGAAAACAATGAAATCAATAACAAAAGAATAGCAAGAAGACAAATAAATAATAGAGTGCCAATGAAAAATAATGAAAGAAAAACTTTCTCGTCAAAATGCGAATCTTAATAAGACAGATGATTTCTCTGATGATCGACTATTCTTAGGAAGCGACTAACATCTCTCACATATTAATAATTTGATGTATTTTCTATTAGTACAATGGAGCTATAGATGTATGAGTTCCACATTTCAGCTTCTTTGGAGCTGCGTTGACAAACTTTTCAAAATCAATACTAATGAAAAAAAATTATTTTATTCATTGATATAAACTAACCTATCATTAGTATTGAATTCAAGCAGATGATTAAAACAAGCACAATGCTTATAATTTGACGAGTTCGTTTCTTAAGATACAGGTGGAGTCATTAAATATTGAAATGATTATCATTTATATTTAATAAAACCATGCCATATCGGCATAGGCGGGGCAGGATTTTTTGGATACGCTGAATCTCAGTTTCAGAGCATGGGACCCAGATGAAACTCATGGAGGGTGATACTGAGCCTAAATGATGAGTTTTATTCAAAAAAATTTTGCGATCGAAGT
>CAJNOL010004794.1:0-13791 GCA_905250125.1 Rotaria sordida
GGTGGAGATCCGACCACAGTTCAAATCCCGATTGATGATCCTATACGACAACATATTCAACGTATGCCAATACGTAAAGGTAGTTTACTTGTATGGGACAGTCGATTACCACATGGAAACTATCCGAATAATTCAAATCATATGCGAATTGTACAATATTTACACATGGCACCAATAACAGATGAAGCTCTGCGTCCTTTTCCATTAACAAGAAAAGACTTGCCGGAAAAATTTCAATTGACTGAATTAAGTGAAAAATTGTACGGTTTCAAACCATGGGGATCGGCGTATGCACGTGCACGTTTTCGTGAGAAGAGAAATCAACGAGTTCTAGAACAAGCCGAGTACGAACGACAATTGAGGAATGCAATGAAAGCTCAATGTCAAGAAGCTAAGACGAACTGATAAGAGTAATATGCTTGTCGTTTCATGAACAAGTCCTTAAGCTTCACGCTGAAACATTACAATGAATACTATTCTCTCTAAAATACGACCAAATAAAATCTATGACCTAGCGTAAAATCATTACAGTATATTCAGTGCAATATTATTTATCAATTTAGTCGCGATCCACGCTGAAGTTCATATATTGTATAGTGTATTATATCTTTCAGTGATAGAGAGGAACTCGTTTTGGGGGAATCGTTATTATTCTATTCTGAATTCTTTTTTTCAAGATTGGTTCTTTATCATGGAACGGTACAGTTTAGAAAAAATGCAAATTATTCAAAGTGCCTAAGCCTAAATTTGAATTTCATCAAAGAATACTTTGTCCTGCTGCAATTTTCGTCTGGAAATCATTGGACATCGATAAGCAGTATTTTACTTGCATGTCCATAAAGCTCTATAGAAACTTTGGAAGTAACTCCCAGGTAGAAATGTAGTCAAGTGACGTGAAATTTTGCCTATATGTGACGGTTTAGCGAATTTATATGAACTATGGATTAAGTCGTATGTACGGAAAACATTTCAGCACTGTTAGCTGGAAAAAGGTCTCAATTACATTTTTGGCTATATGCGACCGCAAAACTTGCGTCGTGATAGATCTGATTCTGCTGAGATCGCAGTAGAGTTTTAAAGAATTTTTAGAAAGTAGTTATGATTAAATTGATTTGAGAGCCAGTAGTTCGAGTCTGGATTTCATTGAGGGACCCAAAACTAATAAAAATTAAGTTTTCGAAATAAAGATTCAAAAAAAATATCGAAAATTTTTGTTGTTGATGGCGAATCTAAATAAGTCTCGATAGGACAATCAGGTTGAAATTCAATATTTACTTTAGACTTCTATTACTCCAATTGGGCGCACAAAACAAGAATCGTGTCTCCTTATGCTCGGTCCCAAACTGTTCATTCCATTCTATCAAGGAATGATTACTTCATAGCAGATGAATCGTTTCTGCCATTCACCAAACCTATTCCATACAAAAAGCTGAAATCTGCCACCATTTGACTCAAAATGCTTGTGCCAGTAACAGCAAAAGATAATCGAAGGAATGACGACCAACCATCCTGAGGATACGAAGTCGATGATGAGAGTATGGGTGGGTGCGGATGTATAGATGTATCGGTATGGGTGTGGGTGTGGGCGGGCGTTGATGTGGTCTTGTCTTCATGCACACTCGTACCCAACACTTACGCACATCCACACCCAGCGTTGCAACTGACAACGGTAAACGACCGATCTGGTCCGATCCGGCCCGGCCTACATTCTAAACAGAAAAGGTGTTTCACTAAAACAAAAAAGGTTCTTCCCGTGTATCCACCGGAAGAACCTTTTCTTGATTTCGTAGAAAAAAGTTTCGTATCGAATTTTCAGTGAACAAGTATAAAACAAGATTTTGTCTCAATATTTTCGTATCAAATCACCAGAGAATAAATATACAAAAGGTTTTGTATCGCTCTTATTTTTTCCAATGTAAATTTTCTTTTCGTACACAATCTCATGCACAGAAAGCGTGCAAAGCGACTCAAAGCAAGCTTTCTCTTGAAAATTTTTAACAGTAAACCTTATCTTCCTCGAAAATCAACACACCCATCCATGTAGAAACCTAAACATTGCCTCATCACAATTTTCACGGTAGCTATCGGTTATTAAAATGCCAAGATGTACACTGTCATAGAAACCAATCAAAAGGCTTGTTAGAACGTCAGTGATTTTTATTTTATATGATTGGCCACTCAACTGAAACGCATGGACTCAACAGATTCAGATATAACGTACCTACAGAATCAGTAGAATCAAATTATAATAAGAAAAAACATACACTTTAGTTTACAAGTTCAAACTTAGGAAATATGACCGACGATCGAAAATAAAGAAAAAAACAATTTTGTTAGTAAGATAAAACTTACCTACAGCATAATTGAGATCGACATACAATGCATAGAGCCATACAAATCAGTTTATGTGATAAAACTCCCTTATGAAATCCTTATCATAAATCTGATAAAATAGTTAGGAGAAGATTCGGGGGTATAGAATGTTGCTGGAAGATGATTTTATTGGTTCGATCAGCGTAAAGAAAAAGTGTATAGTTTGCGTTTCTTTTTAAGCTTATAGTTACTTTTGGATCGTCTGTTCAATAGAAAAGTTGAAAGTTGTGCACTTTGTGATGAGGTGCAAGATCGTTGCGTTTCAAAATACACAACAGTAACATGTGGAGTTTCTGTTCAATGTTCATCTTCTGTTTTCACAGATGGTCATGTTTTGCTCATTTAACTGTAGTTACTGATTGAATTGTCTCTGGTGTGTTGATGTTTCATGTGTTCTCGATGTTATAAAAAAAAGCATCGAAATAACAAAACATGTTGAATTTCAACATTGCAGTGGAATGGACGGAAGAAAATAGCTGCTTCCATTGATTTCATTTTGACAATTAAATATAATAAATACTATTGGGAGATAACACAAAAATTCGGCATCAAGCTGTAGTTCACTTATCAGATAGGAGACATTCAGAGAAGCTCGATACTGTTGATTGTGTTATTTCAGACCAGCATTTACATATTTCTCATTGAAAATAAAGCAACTTCTAAGAAAAAAAATTGTGGTCTTGCAGTCTCTCCCTCACTTTGCTATTTTACATATTTTGATATTTGCGTGTTTCACGTCATATAGTTACCTAATGAAATATCAAAATACAGGAATGAATTGAAAGAGTGTGAAAAGCAATTGAATAAAAAGTATCAGAAGCTGGTGATTTATAGCCTTGCTGTATAAAAACTCGTATAGGATAAAAAGTTTTCCTCATCTTTAAAGGTACCCAAAAGTATAAAAAATAAAGTATACATTTATTGTCGGCACCAGAATTAAATGTCGATTGGTATAAGACGAACATCTTGAGAAGGGCAATAGTTAGCGATCTGGGCTTTCACCAACCGAAAGAGGCTGAGTCAGGATATGTTTTGATATAATTTTATGCAAGATGAAATCATTGCTAAACCAATCATTTTCGTAGATCTTTGTGAAAAATATTAAAAAATGCAATACAATCCCAATAAAATTTTCATTGTGACATGCATGTTGAATAGAAGGACTTTAAATGTATAGTTCAAGACACAATACGAACAGTGATCTTTTCAAATTCTAATCTTAGACGAATGAGTTCATGGATTTACTTGTTAAAATAATAGGAAATTGCGTTGATTTCTGATCAAATTGTCTTACTTTTTATCAAATTTTCATCGGAACGACAAGCGATTTTGGCAAACAGTAAGAAAATCTAATTAAAAATCAACGCAACTTTCTATTATTTTAACAAGTAAATTCATGAACTCATTCGTCTAAGATTAGAATGTGAAAAGATAACCATTCGTATTGTGTCTTCAACGATACATTTAAAGTCCTTCTATCTAACATGCATGTCACAATCAAAAATTCATTGGAATTATATTGCATTAGTTAACATTTTTCACAAAGATCTACGAAAATGATTGGTTTAGCAATGATTTCATCATGCACAAAATTATATTAAAACATGTCCTGACCTAGCCTCTTTCGATTGATGAAAGCTCCAGATCGCTAGCTATTGTCCTTTTCAAGATACTCATTTTATATCAACTCACATTTAATTCTAGCGTCGACAATAGTCAAAATCATGCACTCTAATAGATTCAAACCTTAAATGTCTATCGACTAGACATAAACCAGTGTTTGCTTTAGATGTATTGTTCATTCCAAAGACATCTTATCTTCAATCGAACAATCCAAATGTTATCCTTCTTGACTGACAAGAAGGGAAGATAGTTGATTAAAAGACGGAAAATCATTAAAGAAAAGTTCTCTCTCTTCTGACAAGCATTTTGAGCTTATCGATACAGCCGGATTTCAATGCAGAATTCCACCCTACCTTTGATTCATCTAATCCAAATCATCGGACATATTTCAGCAGTTAAAAACGAAAAATAGTTTTTCCTTAGTATTATTATCAAATGATGATACAGTATCATTAAAGCGATGTTTTCTCTCTCTTGTGAAGTGTGTCGTTCATTAATACTAGCTGACTTAAAACAGAATTTAATTCTGTATCCTGTATATCTATTCCAAATGCTGAACATACTTTAGCTTTGATAAAAAGACAATATGATTTTCTCAATTTTGTCAACATATGATGATCGCACACATGGTAGATTTGAATTACTTCTCTAACGTATGGATGTTAGTACATAGAGATAACAACAGTCGTTTATAATTTGTTTGTGAGATGCATTCTTGCGAGATTTTCATTTCAAATGCAGTAGGGAAGTTTTTGCTACTTACATTGTATCAGTACTAAATTTATAGAATTAGATGATGGTTAGATTTATGAAAAAAGAATAGAGATATCATGAATAAATATAAAACAAATTTTTTGCTAGTGACTATTAAATGCAGTCCCGCTCTTGTTTTTCTCCTCAATAATGATGTGTTATGTCTCTTGATATTCTCATTGGTTTATTCTGTGACTAATAGAATTTTGTTGCCTGTCTTGTCTTGTGAATTCGTTCTGCTCTACTAATTTCTCATCGATCTTGATATATTGTCACACAAATACATATTATATTCCGTCAATATACCACTAAAATATGGTATCTATATTTTCTGTCTGATTCTCTCAATGACTTCTCTGCTAACATCCACCAATATCATTCGAATATTCTCATTAGTGTGTAATGTGGATGTAGCTTTTGTATGTAAGTATGGAATTCACATATTCACAAGTCGCACAATAAATACAAAAAGCTATATCGTCGATTATTTTAAAAGTAAATAAGATAAACTAATAAAAGTCAAAATCAATAAGATGAATGATATAGATAGATGTCATAAATATCGCTAGTTCGAATAATGAAATACTGAACCCGAAGTAACTTGAGCATGTGACGAATCAGAGCCTCTAGTTCACCTCCAGTGTTTTTGTTACTTAGAGACTACCATCTCTCACTTGATGAGATAATTCCCTCTACTGAAAAGAGGGTCATACACCGAGCAAGGTTCGTATGTTCGTAACTTCGTTCGTTCGTTCGTTCGCACAGAACGAAAAAAGTTTTTTTGACCTATAACATCATCGATCCTGCAACAAAACTTAATCTTAGCTATTGGATTACTCGATATTCCCACCCCCTCCCCCAAACTAATCAGATGTCTGCTTCATCTGCATGCCAGCCAATCAGATTTCAGGTAACATGTTTTCAGCCAATCGTAGGTTTTTACGGATCGGCTATGCACCAATAAGATTCCAAGAGTGTCCATTTTGGCCAATCATAGGTTTTCACGGTTTGGCTACGCGCCAATTGGATTTTGAGAGTGTCCATTTTGGCCAATCATAGGTTTTCAGGGTTTGGCTATGCGCCAATGAGATTTTGAGAGTGGCCATTTGGACCAATCATAGATTTCCGCAGTTTGGCTATGCACCAATGAGATTTCGTGAGTTGGGAGTTGCACCCATCTAAAGTTTTCCGGTTAGGGTGGATGTGCGTGGGCGTGAATGGTGTATGATGTGCGTGTAGGTTGAATGGAGTGAGGTTATGGTATGTGTGAAAGTGTGGGCGTGGATACGGCTGTGGGCGTGGGCGGTTGTGAACGTGTGTTGTAGTGAGTACTCAGTACGTTTGGATGGGTTGGAGTGTGAGTGTATATTTGGATTCGGAATTAAATGAAATGTATTCTTATGTACACCGACACCGACAACTACACGGGATCCTGCACACATACGCACTCTGTATGTGTTTCAAAATGAAAGCTGAGATTTGAGTATAGTTGGAAAACCTATTGGAGCAGGATTCTTGGAATTTTTTGTAAGTTTTAGTGGTATGTGGGACCTAATGCTACTGTACTAGTTGTTTATGGAAGTTGGTTTAATGAAATGAAGGTCGTTCGGTTGCCTCTGGTTCTCGATGTAGTTTGTCGGTTTGTTACGATGACGTCATATGAAGGTACACTTGCAAGTGTTGTTAGCGGAGATGTTGGTAAGAAAATTTGGTTGACATTGCTGATCTTCTCTGAAATCGTTACTTAAGAAACTTTTCTTTCACGACGTGTGTCACATGTAGTTTCTGTTGTGTTGTATAGCTGTGAAATGCTGCTTGGGATGCTGATTGAATGCACGAACGATAGTGACTTTCTATCAATACAGTTCGTTTACATAATTCAAATTCTTTTCATTATTTTTTATCTTGATGGCTTTTATTTGAAATATAGTTTCGTACGAGCTGTACAAGTGATCAATAGACTATAATTGTAAAAAGAACAGATTTGGAGCATGCAATATAGCTTTTTGAGTTAGATGGTTCTTCTGAACATCACGGCACTCTTAAGATGTTGTTGTTTTAAGCGATGAATCGAAAACGTTTCCGAGTATTTTGTGCTATTCTATCTAGTCTTTTAAGTTCTTCTATTTGGGCCGTTGACGGTTTAACTTGAAGTGTTGCAAATTCAAATGGACGTATGATTAGTAAATCATCGAGCCTCTTTACACGAGATAATGGAACGTAGACCGAGGCTAATTTGAGTGAGCAGGCGGCATGACCAGGTCGACGATAATTTTACCCAGTGTTTGACCTTGACTTTTATGTGTTGTCATGCTATATGGCGATATAAGCGGAAGTGCTTTACGTTTGACCATGAGTTTTGTTGTTTTCTTGTTTATTTTGGCCGCTTTTGCTACATTTTCTGGAAGAAGTTCTCTGGCGTCAAACAGGAATGTTTGTTCACTAACAGCTATAGGGACTATTTTGGAAGACAGTTGAGCAAGTTTGTCATCAAGTTTGCAACTCGGAAATTCTACTAAAGCGTACTGTGGTTGCGTTATAAACTTGGGATTTGGTGGAAAATTCTAATTGTGGTATCGAACATCTTCTAGTGGTTCATCGTATACAAGTTGACGGAAGATTCCTCGTGTACCGTTAGAGAGTCCGAGCTCAGTAGCAATGTTTTCTGTAAGTAAAACTGGCATTCCTGGTACAAGTGGTAAATACTCTGGAAAATGTTCGGCTTTATTGTCACGTAGTTCAAGTATGGCTTTACGTAATCGTAGATCATCCACAGGTTTTTCGTGAATATAATCTTGAGCAATACAAACAATTGGAGTAAGTCCCATTTCAATTATTTTGTTTAAGACAGCCCTATTGTTTATCTGAGTGCGTAGTGTATTCCGAAAAACCAGTATTGGAGCCTATTAAAAGAAAAGTAATGTGATACACAGAGAAAATGAGTGTGCATACTTCGTTTCGTGACTTTTATTGTAGACATACTTAAAGTTTTGGATTTCCTATGATTCTTGCACACAGAAGTCGATAATCTTCCATTGTCGATTATCCATTTCTTAACCTATTTAAAAGCTCCAAATATCTTACATCTACGGTACGCATTTGCTGAGTTAATTCCACAACGCAGTTTATTTCAGACATAAGCTCCAGTGCACACAACATATCTATCTGACGTTCTGTAACTTGCTGTGTCGATGTGCAGCTACAGTAGAGAGGCTTGTTAAATATAAAATAAAGATGTGAGGTACCATGGCTTCTAGCTGTGGACATAGTTCTTTCCCATTTTCTTTCTTTGTGAAACGTTTGTCTTCAAAAGACTGTACCGGATTCCCTCTACTGAAAGTTCTCTCCACTGGAAGAAGAGTCTTACGCAGAATAAGTTATGTACGTTCGTTCGTTCGCACAGAACAAAAAAAAATGTCCCTTTGACCTTCTGCAAGATGGCTTCTTACAGGAAATAAAAAAATCAAAATCGGTGAGATTGGCCACCTCGGACACAAGTTTTAGCCAACCAAGTATTTTCTGAGTGGCGCGCTCACCCAATAGAATTTCGACGGCCCAGAATTCAGCCAATAAAATTTCGAAAGTCCAAAATTCGGTCAATCAGGTGTTATCTGGATGTGGTCTTCAGCCAATAGGATTTCGAGGGTCAATAATTTGGTGAATCAAGTATTTTCTGGCTGTGGCGATCAGCCAATAGGATTTCGAGGGCCCAAAGTTTGACTAAGCAGATGTTTTTTGTAGGTGCGGCATTCAGTCAATAGGATTTTGAGAGCTCAAAATTCAGCGATTCAGGTTTTTCTGGATGTAGCTTGCGTGGAAGCAATTTTGTCGGGTGTGACTGGGTATCACTATGAAAATTTATTCGTGTAAGTCTTGTACAGTAAGATCAGGATGTGGAAATGATCGTTTCTATGCTTTTCGGTTTCTGTGTCGGCTATACAGCTTGTATGGTATACACAGGTGATGATATTCCTTTATGTAGACACTGGTACGAAGACTCGGATCTACTCAACCATCTTCGCTAATGTCCCTCACGAACATTCATATTCAAGTTTGACATGGAATACAGGAAAGATTTCATATACGTTATGGTGGGATGAGTTCAGTTATTTGCTCGGGTTGTGCATGGGTAGCTATACAATATCAATCGGTGGAACGTTTTTAAAGATTAAATTCTTTGCATGCAATAATATACGTATATCGCTTTTGTTGCAAGATATAAATTCATACAAGTTTCATGAAGGATCAATAGAATAAGATATCAAAATGAACACAAATCGAGCATATAATGTATAGTAAATGCTTTACAGCTCGCAGGTTATCACGAAAATTTGAGTACTGAGAAAATTTTATTGTTTTAAACAGATAATGGAAAACGTTTTCTAGTATTTTGTGCAATTCTGTCTAACCTCTTCAGTTCTTCGAGCTGAGCTGTCGATGGCTTCATTTGAAGTGTTGCGAATTCAAAAGGACGTATGATTAGTAAATCATCAAGCCGTTTTACACGAGACAATGGAACGTAAGCCGATGCGACTTCAACTGGATCAGGTGGCATGATAAGATCAATGATAATTTTACCGAGTGTTTGACCTTGACTTTTATGCGTTATCATACTGTAGGCGGAGAATTAGAAGAAGAGCTCTGCGCTTGATCAAGATTTTTGTTGTTCGTTTGTTCATTTTTGCAGCCTTTGCCACATTTTCGGTAAGAAGCTCCTTGACATCAAAGAGGAATATTTGTCAACAAATGGCTATTGGAATTATTCTGGATTTAGGTTCAACAAGTTCAGAATCAAGCTTGCAATTTGAAAAATTCTACTAAAGCATATTTTGGTTGTGTTATAAACTTAGTATTTGTTGGAAAATTCTTGTCATGGAACTGAACATCTAATGAAGATTCTTCGTATACAAGTTGACGAAATATCCCACGTGTATCATTGGACAGTCCGAGCTCAGTAGCAACGTTCTCTGTGAGTAAAATTGGCAGTCCCGCTACGAGAGATAAATAGCCTGGAATATGCTCTGTTTTATTGTCAGATAGTTCAAGAATCGTTTTATGTAATCGTTTTGTCTTCTATGTTTTTTCCCTGAATATAATCTTGAGTGACGCATACGATCGGTGTAAGTTTCATTTCCATCACTTTATTTAAGACCGCCCTATTGTCAAGCTGAGTACGAAGTACATTTCGAAAAACCAGTATTGAAACTTGTTAACAAAGATCTAGTGACGTATAGAAAAAGAAGTGATTATACATACTTCGTTCCATGGTTTTTATTGTAATGATACCTGGAGTTTTGAATTTTCCTATGACTCGCCTAAAAAGAAGTTGATAATCTTCGATTGTCGACTGCTCATTTGTCAATCTGTTTAAAAGCTTCAAATATCGGATGTCTTCCGTTCGCATTTGCTGATTTAATTCAACGACGCAATTCATTTGAGACATAAGCTTCTGTACATATAGTATATCTATTTGACGTTCTGTAAATTGCTGTGTCGATGCGCAGCTTTGGTAGAGAGATCTATTCAATACTGGAGAATATTGCAGATAGTCGCAAAAAAAACTGACATTCACACTACCAAAAGAAAACTCAGAATTTATGTGCTTTGCTATTTTCACTATTCGATTAAGACGAGCTAATAGACTAAGTTCTGCCATACTCATCTCATCGATTATCAAGTACTTGACATGACGCCATTCATTTTCCAACTTCGTGTCCCCGGGTCTAAATGGGCATGTTTGCTTCTTTTCGGAATTTTTGCGACTTTCACCTAAAAATGAATGTCTATTTAATCTATCAATCTCTGCTGCTGCTATAGACGTTGGTGTCAGTTTACGCAGCATTTTGTTCCTCTTGGTTAGTAAGAAATACTTGGTGATTGTCCGAATCAACTAAGATTTTCCAGTATCGCCGTAGCCAGGTACATACATCGGTAACTGATTGTCGATAGTACCTAAATAGTTATGGTTAATGATAATTCTTAATTACAAAATCAAGAAATATGTCACAGGCAAAATTAAACTTAGGCAAAATTGATATTAGATTAGGCGCATAATGTTACCTGTACTTTTTTTTATTTAGAAACGATTTCTAATTATCATTTGCATTCAGAAATTCTCTGCAGATTACTTGATTATTTCATTAATGAACATATCAATAATCTTTTCGCAGATGTAACAGACACGAAACATGTTGGAAACTAAACTAACAGATATAAAATTTTATACATAAAAGAAATTGTTGTCAAACTATAAATTCTTTATTTATTTATGTTTTCGTTTTTGCAATAGTATTTTCCTAGTTCGACTGAAGATAAAAAATTCTTTTCCATCTCAGAAATTATTTGCGAATTGAATGCTTAACGTAGGATGTCTACAGATTAACATCATATGGTATCAGCTGTTTGATGATTATCACTTTTCTTTGTATACTGCGAATGAAATGTAACTGATCATTTGTAAAAGTATTACTAAGAAAAACCAATTGATACTTAACTTTTATTTTTATTATCTTTAATAAAAAAAAATAAACTATTCTCAAACCATATGACTACTAATGATATTTTATATATATTTTTAATTCTCATTTTGTTCTCTTTTTCTCTTCTTTCACCTGGTGAACTCTACATCTTCATAAATCTAATGATGATTTCAACAGAAAAAGGCTAGCGAACTCTACATTTTCCTAAATCTGATGATGATTTAAATAAAAAAAGGCTAGCAAACTCTATACCTTCTTAGGTCCAATGATGATTTCAATGGAAAAGACTAGGGAACTCTACATCTCAAATTTACTATATACTTTTGAATTAAAATCATAAAATTTGTTATTTCACTACGTTGCATCAATCACTAAAACAATCAAGTTCAATTTTGTCTAATAATTTAAATTTTCAAAATATTGATTTAATTTTGCCTAGGTCTCAGTTTTGCCTGACACAAGTACATACAAGTGTGAACTTGATTATCGCCATCTAGATGATTAGTAACAATCGTAAAAGCACACTACTGCTGACTATTTAATGTGAAATTTTTGACAATGTCTATTTTTATTGGAAATACTACTGCTGTAGTTGCAATTACTGGTGGCACTGTGGTAGCTTGTGCTTTAAACGGACTTCTTGGTATTCCAGGAGTTAAGACTTCAATCTGTGTTTTATCATCTTGTATCTCTAAACTGTCTTCACCTGAAATTAAATAAGTTCTTGCTTTATCTCTTCTGTTTTCAATGTCGTATTTCCATCCTTTGTTCATTATTGCATGATGTGGTTCAGCTACCACGAATGTCTTAAAAATGTGTGCGATATCATAGCTATTTTGTTCCATACGCTTGTGTGACCTAAATGAAACTAAATATTTCGAAGTGCAGCACTGATAAACTCACCATTAACTAATGCAAATCTATCCGTGTTATCAGTTGCTTGTAATGCGTCATTTAGGTAACATTGCTCTTGATTACCGGTTGATACCGAGTAAGTATTCGTAGTTACCGCATTTACGATGGATACCAGTTGTAAAAGTTGTTCAGAATCATCTTATTCGGTGTGTTAGGCCTCCTGATAGCAGTCTGGTGTTGGTGTGGAAAACAACATCACGCTCTACACCTATACCCACATCTACACCCACACCCACATCCTCAGAACAGGATCAATACTGCTGTCATTTTGCGCTGCTAAAGAAACTTTATGAAGGTGCTCATTCCGATAGTGTTTAAATTCATGCAAGGGTTGTATATTTTCGGTAGTTTTGAGTTAGCTGGAAGAGATCAATGATTTTTGGACTTCCAGTGCCTCAGACCATGTCTGGTTCGATGCGCAAAGGTTTTGAAATGATCTCTATGGCGCGAATAAAGTTAATGATGTACGACAATAACGTTCGTGGGTTTCTTCTCGTTTGCGACTTAGTATTTGAGGGACAAGCAAAACTGGCACAATTGGAGTGGTACCTTCAATAATGATATGTGATCATGTTTGTGGATGTGCACTTTCGAATGTGTGGCATCCATTCATTTTTGTTCCTTCCGCATCCAATCGTTCAAATTCACGTCTAATTGTATCTTTCAATAAATGGCGATCTACTTCGTCGATCATCTTCTTGTGAAAATGACTGACAAAATCAGAAAAAGATAATGTAGTTAGACTTTTCGATCGATGTTGATAGTCTAGATGTATGTTTACAATGACGTACAGATCACCATTTTTCACATGCGTTGGCTCCCATAGAAAATATTCATTAGTTTCTTTCGTGTTTTCTTCTTGTTCATTATAGAAAGGCGTTATAATCCCTACAAAAATCGGATACTAAATGTCTATATTATTATTTTAAAACTTTTACTATCTAATTCCTCCTCATCAACGCCTTTTTCGTTAGGCCGTGCTGTGGTGAGTTCTGCTTGCATATATTTTTCGATTGAGATGAGAAAAAGATTTCTGAATGTGTAGTGCAATGATCACCATAGCTCATTAGATATGATGTCACTTGAACACCTGAACCTTCTTGGTGTAAAGCAATCATATTGTAGCAGCGTAATACAAATTTACGCAACTTTTCAACGGCATTATCGATGTCATTTGTGAGTCGCTGCTGCTCAATAGATTTCATTCCTTGTTGCACAAGAGCAAACATGTCGTGAAACGCTAGAGTTGGCTTTGCCACATAATGAGTTATATAGTACATTAAAGCTTTAGTATCATTACCACTCCACATGAATTTAGAATCTATGTTGGATCGACAAGCAGTTATTAGCAGGGCTCGAAACGGACCACATTTTTATGGCCCGGTCCGGCCCGGTGTGGGTCGGAAATTATTTAGGCCCATCCGGCCCAACTCAAGTTTTGCTCAGTCCGGCCCGCGCCCAAACGAAACTTTTTTTTTACATATTTGTTTCGTGAATAATATTTATAGACCACTACAGTGGTTGCTTATATATTGGGGAGCAAATATCCGGCCTTATTCTGTGTGTAATTAGCTTAGACTCTGGAACTAAAAATAAAATTCGTATGCAAGAAGTTGAATTGCTTCTTAAGTGAAACAAACAAAAATAT
>CAJNOL010004795.1:0-13785 GCA_905250125.1 Rotaria sordida
CTCATTTCACTCTATCAGAAGACACTCGCTGCGCAATAGCCTCAGACATTTGTACAGATACTTTTGCATCGCGGGTTATAAAATAAGTGGTCTTATGTAAACGGTAGAGCGTTTCACGTTACATCTTGTGATATATTTCGGTTTTTTTGCTACGATTAATTAAATTATTGAAAATTGAATTATAAAACATGAGCATTTAATTTATCTTACCAGTTATGATCTGCTACTATCAGCACATATAATAACGAAACAGGTTTTCAGATTAAAGCAAGAGCAAGTTCCTTAGAAGGAATTAAAGTACCTCCACCACTACTTTTCGATTACCCCCAAGTATAATATTATCGACATATACAGCTGATCACATTTCTGTACCTTTTCCAAAGGCTAGTGTTAATAACAGTGATGGAATTTTTTTCTTCATCTGCAACATCATCCATCAATCTCAAAGATGTCCCATCCGACGTTCTACAAATACTAGAAAAAAACTTTTCGTGAGTTTAGTACAAGTAAAATAAATCGATTTAAAACAGCATACTCATCAATATTATAGTTTGATCGTGATGAATTATTCTGAAAAATATTCAATCTCTCTTGAAAATCCTACGTAAAACAAATGTAATTTAATAAATTGAAAAAATATAGAAAATTTTTTGATATACATCATTTTTCTTAAATTTATCATTTCCTTTAGTTAATTGTTTTTGATAAGGAAGATATCCACTATACCAAAGCATAAAACTTGAAAATATTATTAAACCATTTCCAACTGTATGATCAATATATCCATACCTATGAATAAAATAAAATTTTGTAAAATAAAATATAAATTCAATAAAGTTACCATATATCATTAAGTACATCTTGTATACTTCGTTGTGCAATAAATAATTTTGCTTCAGCCATAACAGCTAAATGTAACCAAGTAACATTACCAAATTGTGGAATTTGTCTAATGATAGCTTGTGTACATTCATATGGATGTATTGAATAAAATTTACCAAGAATTTGTCCAGCTAAATTTTCAAATATATTTGCCCATTCATTATATATAATTTCTTTTTCTTTTCGTGCTTTATTTTTATAAATTAACATTGCAATTAAAGCAGCACCTAATGACGATAAAATTTTTATTTAAAATATTTTGAGAAAAAGTTTTCCATACTTACAAACTTTGTTCTTTGTTCGAGCCCAAAAAAGTAAAGCTAATTCTTGTTTACCAGTTAAAACTGACCAAAGAAAAAGTTCTTTATCAACATCGATTTCATTCATTGTTAATAATGAATAATCTTAAGAAATTCAATAAATAAAAAACAAAAAAAAGATTTTATTGAAACACAGCAAACCTATTGATTGTAAATTTCTTTGTTGTTGATGATGATGATGATTTGATGATGATCCTGTAGAAGAATCTTCGGATGAATTATTTGAACTAAAAATAACATCAACTTGAAAAAAGTCACCAATAAATGGTTGAATGATTTCGGTATAAATTGATCGTAAAGGATTATTTAAATCTACTTTAAAATCATAATTCTAAATAGAAGAATAAAGAAAAAAAAAACAGATAATCATTTATTTTGTTGATTTTTTTATATCAAGATTATATACTTCGTTTTTATAAAGATTTAAAAGTTTGTTCGTATTATCATATAAATCATTTAATGGAAAATCATGATCAAGAAATAATTGAACAAAATTTATTTGATTTTGTAGAAGAGCTTTTTCAAATAAATCATCTAAATCAATTGTCTAAACAAAAATTGAATTCATTTGAAAACAAAAAAAAAAAACGAATTTCTCAAAATTCTTTACCTTCCAATCTTTTTCATCTTTCATAATAAAATTCGTCATAATATCAATACGTTTCCATTCAAATGCTAAATTTAATTGTTCACGTTTTTGTTCTATATTTCTTTCAGATGAATCATTTTCAGAAGTAACTAGTTACCATATCAATTAATACTAGATTAAATGAATGTTCTAGTTAGATTACCTTTAAGAAGAGCTTGTAAAATAGCTAAATCAACACCAACATCAACATGATTATGAATTTTTAGATCAAGAAAATTTAAATATATATTTCGTGTTTCAACACATTCATAGATTAATTCAAAATAATCTATTCGTTCATTTTTATCTAAGATATTTATATGTGATCCTATATTGAGTCTATTCAAAATTGTTTGTAATTTTTCACGAATTTTATTCTTTATTTCTGTTGCTAACGATGATGTATTGTTACTACAACACAAGAATAAAGTATAAAACAATTAGAAGAACAAACTAAACAAACTTTGCTTGATCAGATAATTTTCTTTCTGAATGATATTCATCATACAAATGATAACATTTAGCAAATAAATCACAACATCCACCTGTACCTTGAATAAGAACAGCAGGAATTTTATTTTTAACAACACTTTCATAAACTAAAATAATATAAATATAGACAATCAGTATCATTAGACATATATATACATATCTAAACCTTTTCTGATAGTATCCAATCCATTATCAACGACAACAAGCACAACAGATACACTATCTAAATAAAAAAAGTTAATAAATTCTTCGTATTTAAGATATATTAACCTTCATGTGAATATGATCTTGTTAATTTATCTTTTCTCTGATTATAATGTGTAGTAGTTTGTAATAAAAGTGTTTCTTCTGTAATTGCTCTTTCAAATTGAGCACGAAATTCAATTTCTCCTTCATGTTTATATTTAGTTCCATCATCAATAAAAATAAAATGTGTATGATTTGGTTCAAGTGGTTTTTCATCATTTTTTGATTTCGAATAAATAACATTCGTACCATGTACATCAAATTGTTCAACACCAGACATACATCCCCATGATACGATACCCTTTATTTTTATTTCAAATATTATATTTACTAAATCTTTATTAATAACTTACCATTAAATAAATAGGTCGAGATGGATATGGATTTGTTCGAATTATTTCACCAAGAAGTTTTGTTATATTCGATGTGATTCCATCAGTAATAATCCAAACATCTAGAGAAAAATAAATAATATTTTTAAATAATTAATTAAGATGAAATCTAACCAGTAGTTTTAGCTATCTTAAGAAGACCTTGTCGTAATATTCGAAATAATTTTGATTTCATATTATATTCTCTTACATTGCCTGTTATCGATATAACAAGTATTGGACGCTAATAATATACATGAGTTATTATTGTAATACGAATAAAAATAAATAAATTTACTTTATCATGATGTTGTCCCAAAAATAATTCTTTGATTCGTGTAGGAGAAAAATCAGATGATATTCGAATAAAATTAGCTCTATTAGAACAATTTCGACGAACTAATTGAAAATATGAACATTATTTCAAATAATTATATATACAAGCACTTACATGTTATTGTACCATGTGATTTAATACCAAGTACATTGAGTATCTATATAGACAATTGAATTTTTATATGGAGAAAAAGAAAAACGAAATAATCTATAGTACATAGTTACTATCATTATGAATAAGTCCGGTTGCAATTGATAATGGAATATTTATTAAAGGATTAGTATTTAAATTTAAATTAGTTATATTCGTTGCCATATGAGAATAGATTCAATATTAAAACAACGTCTGAAAAAATGTGCAATGATTTAAGATAAAAAATAGAATCATAAACGAAACGAAAAATTAATAAGAAATATTACGTGAAACATTGACTATCAACAATCCATCATCTTTCTTATGAAACATATTTTACATATATCATGTTATTTTATCTTTTACTAAACACATAAATGTAATGAAACCAAGCGTAACATATATTTAGTATATGTCGTATCGACGTTACTTCAATTAAGATACATACTCAATGAATGTCAGTTAATTCAACATGTTTAAAAAAACATTATCTAACATTAAGTTCATTTGCTATTTTCAAAAATATTTTTATCAATTTTGTTTTTATGAAAAAGTATACAAAAAAAAATACCCAGAAAATCAAACATTATTTTTTTTTTATATATCTATATGAATATAGATATATATTCTAACGACATCTAGATCACTAACTAATGAAAGAGATCTCTAGAATACTATCCTCTGATTTAAATAGTAAATAGGCATAAAATTAGCAAGTCTCTTACAGTGTATTTTGATTCAAAATCTTTTTGATATTTTACTCTGACTCGCTTTTTTTTATTTTGGCATAAAATTCATGATTAAGAATGAAGATAAGAGAAATGCCTATCTGTAAGGGAAAACCAAGCAAATCAATGTGAAAAAACTAGCTCAGAATACAGAATAGATATTTACTTCAGATATTCGTTTTCTTCTAATGTAGTCCAAATATGTAATATGCTGCAACAGGTATTACCTTGTCCGGAAAGTTCGTGCAACTATGAAATCTTGGGTTAATAAGTATTGCATTTATTCAATCTAATGACCTTCGCTAGCGATCCCACGTTGCCAACGAGCTATGTGTAGTTATTAGCGAAGGTCATTACATTGATTAAATGCAGCACTTGTTATCTTAAGGTTTCATAGTTTATAATTGTCTCAAGTTTTTTGTGTTGTTCTGCTACTAATTAACATATATTATATTCTAATTTTTTCATTTGATGAAATTTTTGGATGTCAACCAGAAGTATCTCTTCCTTTAGAATATATCACTATTTCTTTAAAATCTATTTCATCGAATGTTGATCTATATCAGTGAAGAAAAACAAGAAAAAGAATAATTACAAATCTATGAAACTTATTTGTTTCAATTCGTGAATTTATCTTCTGATAAGATCTAACAATTATCAATTGAACCTGAATGGTATGGAAATTGGACAGACTGAATTTTGCTCTAGACCCTACACTTATCATAGTTTTTCCACATTGTAATCATTATCATCTCCTCATTTCCGAATCAGACAGACATAACAAATATTTATATTTTTTTAAACAAAAATTGCGACTTTAAGTCAATATTGATGCATTGTTTTTGGTTATTTCAAAAAATAAATCAATATGGATACCTTTCTTTATCTGTTTTTTTTTCTTTATTTGGTATGCCATGTCTCTTGCTTCAAGCTACAAATAACTCAATGAAAAATCCCATGTCTGTTTCGAAAAGCACATGGATACTAATATTCATCGTAGAAAATGCATTAGAAAAGTTTGTTCAGAGTAGGCGTGACCCTAATTCCTTTGTCTATCTACATTCATACTTTAGACGCTCCGCATTCGCTTCGATACATTCTATTTAAGAATTTAATTAATATCAAGTTAATAATAGAGAAAACTGAGCTTTTAAGACAAATCTTCAAAGCTTTGAAAAACAGTACGTTTTATAAAGTATAGTCTCGTCTATTCAACGAGACTTGGCGGATTTCTGTGCAATGTTCAATTCATAACATACAACTCGTTGAAAATATTTCAGTCAAAACAAGGAAAAAAAGATAGCTAGAAATCTTCGCTTAAATTAGTGATACGAATTGGAAATGTTGTCTCGCTTAAACATTGCATCGTAAGAAAAGCCATCATATCTTGTTCGATAGAAAAATCCTACTTTATAAAATGCACTCCTTTTCAAAGCTTTCTCACTTATTAATATAATAATAATTAAATTCGTAAAAAAGTGCTTAAAAATTCCATTACGATCGGTTGTTTGGAAACAAAAACTACACTGTTTTATTTGATTTTCAATGCTCTGTCTTTTGCTACACATCAAAAATTATGACAAGACTTTTCTCTAACTGTTTACTAACAATAATTAATAATAATAAATACTTGATCTCTCTCTATCTTCGTTTTTAGAACATGCTTTATATGGACACCAAACCAACTAGTCAACTTAATTCTAAACTATTTGAGTAAGTTATTGCCATGTTTTATACCAAATCTATGTTATTCAATTTTTGTACAGTAACATCTCAAAAATTGAGAAAGTTATTGGTTCTGAATTCTTAATATGGATCGCAATGTTAGTCAATATAATTGATTGGTTAATAATATCTTTCGTTCTCTACAGGCAGTTAACTTTGATCATGCTATGTGTGTTAACTTTGGTCATTGGTAGCTCATTTTTGTTTTCCAAGGTATGAAGTATTGTTCAATAAATTAAATCTATATGAATTATCATAGCTCACTTCCAATGAAGCAATGCATGAGTTAAGGACGTATGCGAAAGCGGGACATTTATATGAAAGATTGTTTTATTTGACTTATATTTTTTCTTAAAAATAGAAGAAAAGATCGTATTACTTATGGAGAGAAATAGAGATAGAACAGAATAATTTTCCTAACGATAGGATAAAATATATGATTGATCGACATTATAGAATTCTAGGTCGACGCTAACGCTAAAAGTACGCTCAATTCATTTACAGAAAATGAACAAATATATATGGGCGTGGCCAGTCGACATGATACCCCAACACTTATTTGTTTATTTAGCTTTAACTAGTTATGAGAAAAAGCTGACTTTTTTACCAGTTATAGACCATATATAGTGCTGATGATCTATCACTATTTCAGGTCTATGTTCCAAGAAACAAGAATGATTAAGTATGTCCTAATAGTCATTGTGTAAAATATGCTTCACATCCAATTTATTAACATATACCAGCCCTTACTAAGATATCTGAAACGACGTGCAATACCAGTGATAGAGTTTTATTATCAACTAGTTGTTCAGAAAACACAACTTAATATGATGTTTATTTACGAATAGGATGTTTATTTAAGTTCATATTACATAGAGCAGAAACAACTTGCACGATTTTAGTTATTTTATGGAAATCATCAATAGCCCCTCTGTAAATGCTACCCAAAATAGCATAGGTTTTGAGACGTTGATTTATATTTTCAATAGCTGCTCTTGCACTATTAATATCACGATTGAAATTTTTGTCTTCATCCGTTAATTCACGTCCATGAGGTTTCTTTCTTGGAGTGACTACATATTCTTCACCGATATATCCTTTATCATCGATGATTTGTACAGAATCTTCGACATGTTCTAATAAACCTGAATCTCGAAGAACTGTAATATCATGTACACTTCCCTGGTAACACTCAGATACGTGTACTATTCGATGACGAAAATCACAAGCTATTTACACTTTGATTGCATAATTTGTTGGACTTTTTGCATGATAATATGCTTTTCGTTGTTCTGAATCATAAGGTTCAGGAATTGCAATAACAGTCGAGTCAACTATTAATTTATGATTTTGTTCAGGCCCATGTGGCGTTCTTCTTTTAGCTATATCAGCAGGGAAAGAAATTAATTCTCGATATACACAGGAATGTAAAATATTGATAACCTCTGATAATAAATAGTTTACTGTCGAACGACCCAAGTTTAATTCAGTAGCAATATAACGTTCAGAATGATAATATTTTAAATACCATAACGTAACAGCAAGCAAATTCATAGGAGATAAATACGGTGTTATAGTACTGTCCGTATGTTCTTTGTTTCTATGAGAGCAATAATTTATTAATGACTGTTCGCACATAGAATACAGTTCTTGTACTTGTTCAATATCATGTCCGGTATGTTGTATACAAGATTCATTAGAACGACTCCATTCCGACCACGGACGTTGTTCTAAAATATGAGCGAGACGAGAGGTACATGTATAGGCTAAGAAGACTAGTGTTACTTACTAGCATCTAAAGCTTGCAACTCTTGTTGCTTCTCTTCCATTTTTTGTTGTTTTTCTTCTTCAAGTTCTGGTGTACAATAATTACAGTTGTCACGATGATGATAATAGTGAGTGTACAAACCAGATCTACCTGAACCAGCACATGTCCAAGTTAACATAGAATGACAATTGGTACAATATTTTCTACGAGTAGTCGTAGCAGATTGACATTCAGAACAAATCCATTCAGTTTATGGAGAAACCATGATATAAAGATAGTAAACACTTGTTCACGAGTGAATATATGTTAAAGAAAAGGAAGAACGAACAAAGACGAGAAAAAAGATCGTAGTTAGAATGAAGACCATGTGACTGAAGCACCAAGATATGATAGAATAGATGAAATGCTATCGTGCACGAATTATATACAGAGATCGAAATGTTAACAAATTGGATGTGAAGCATATTTTACACAATGACTATTAGGACATACTTAATCATTCTTGTTTCTTGGAACATAGACCTGAAATAGTCATAGATCATCAGCACTATATATGGTCTATAACAGGTAAAAAAATCAGCTTTTTCTCATAACGAGTTAAAGCTAAATAAACAAATAAGTGTTGGGGTACCATGTCGACTGGCCACGCCCACATATATATATTGATATATGTGAGAGCATTTACTAGGGTGTAGTGTAATCAGACCTGTAGTTTCTTTAAATAATATTTTAAATTCGTAATGTTATTATAATCCTTTCTTAAAAGTGTCTTGTAAACAGTAACTGTTTTTACGTCAAGATCTGTGCCAGTGTGTCTGTATTTGAAAAGGTTATTATGAATGTCTTCGATTCATCAATGTCTAGCGAAAATTACACAGAAAAATCAGATTCCTCTTACACATTTACATATGGATCCGACTGTATCCACAAATATCTTTTGTGTGATAAAACGTAAATGCCATCCGGGGGTTCAAGATTTAAATCTTAATTGAAGGAAGTTTTTGTTCATTGTGATTTTTAGAAAGCATGATTTGATATCAATATTAGTTTGAAAAATATATGGGATAAAAGTGTTTTTTTCTTTCAGACGATATGAACAATTACAAATACTTAGAAACCATAATTGATAAATATGCAAATCATTATAGAAATGATTATGATAAAATTATTCCAATCTTTCATTATATCATTATTGAACAAGATTTTTTGGTTCAATATGAACATTCAGTAAGAAAAATATCTTTATGAGTTCTTAAATTGATCGAATTTTTATTTGTAGACATCTGGAATACTCGACTGGAAATTCGTGAATGGTCATTTTTATATTACATATACGAAAGCAGAATTTACCATTCAATCTGATATTTATCTTGAAAAAAGCTTATTTTTGGTCAATTTTGTATTTATGATAGTTAACATATCATCGTAGCTTTACTTTTTTTTACATTTTTTTTTAGTCGAATATCAATGCTTTTTAAATCATACTCGAACTCAAAGAACACATTACAGATAATGGGTATGCTGTTTCCAAAAAAAGAAACAAAAATAAACTTATTTTTATTTAGAAATTTAAAAAATGTTCCTGGATTCATTACTTATTTTCAAAACGAAATTAAAATTTTAAGTCAAGAAATGAAAATGAAAAATGATCCCATGCAAATTTTTTTTCGAGAAAAACGCATCTGAGTTGCGTTTCGTTGCGTGTGGATCACAAGAGAAAAACGCAATAAAGACGTCCCCAGTGAAACAATTCTTGAGTCTAGACGCGTTTTTTTCGAACCGCGTTTAGACGCGATTTTCTCCAACCGCGTCTAGACGCAAGAAATGTTTCACTGGAGACGCGGTTCCAAATCAAATTGCGGTTAGACGCGGTGTAATTTCGAATCGCGTCTGACCGCGTACGATTTGATATTTAAAATTTAAAAAAAATATTACAATCCGTCTCAGGTCTGATCTGAGTCGCCATCGATATCCTCTAATGGTGATCTTTACCTCACTATAGGCGAACGGAATGTCGAAATGTTAATTTATCTAAAACGATAGAAATGAGATTAGAACAAGTGAACTAGCGATTTAGAAGCAAGTATACGTATCATGAAGCCACATGTGATCATAATCACTGTCGAATGAAACAGAAAGTATATATGAATCGTGACTCCATATCTATAGGTACATAATGCATTTATCAATAGAACGTTTTCTGCCAAAATTATATCTCATTTATTAGTATTCATATTCTTGTATGAAAATAAACTTGCATAAAATAAATTGCATATATTAAAATTTCTTTAAAATTTTTGAAAAATTTTCCTTTCGCAAATGATTTTCATTTATTTTGTTGTAAAAGACTATTACTTATAATATTAAATGCTGTCTATCTTTTAGAACTGATTATATAGTTATTTTATTTTATCAAATATCATTCACTTTTTTCGTTTTCCTTTTTTATTATATAAAAGAGCATTTAGCAAAGCTTTTCTTCAAATCACGTTAAGATAAAAACATAATTTTTAATTTCTAAAGTGTCTTCTTCTTTGAGTTTTTAGCTAATATATACACGCTAGTAGAGCACTAAGTGTATAGTTTGCAATTTTGTTTCTTATGTGCACGCGATGGGTAATGTAGAGACGATGTTATATGTCTAGAAAATGTAGAAAAGTGATTTGTCTATTAGATTTTCTATTTGAGTTTGAATATTTTCTTGTGTATCTTACTTCCGTAACAATATAAAATGAAAATAACACACATGATTTAAAATGAACTGAACACTACGCCACTTACAACATTTAAACACTAGAAGTACAATTATTTTATGACAAAGTATATTTTATCCTTCAAACAAAGTTCAAATTGAGTACATAATTTATAATTTAAATTTCAAAAAGATTTCTTTGATCAAAAAGTGAAGATAAATTTTCTCTTTTGTCTTTTAGAGCAGACTTCTTGGTCTATGGTTTGATGCAAAACTAGTTTATATTTATCACCTATTTTGAAAACAGGCTATCGATTGATAGAAATAGTGCTGAGTAGAGAGATAGTCTTATTATACTAATGGTCACTCGTATAACTTTTTTGATACACTAAAAAGTGAAGTTTCTAAAGAAATTTATTCGTGTTGCGATAAAAATATCCTTCTCTTATACATGAAGTATCTAAACCTAGAAACTAAACATTTCTTTCTATTCTTGCCAAGTGTGACCGGAATGCAGATAATAAAATTTTATGTCTTCCTTTAAATAGTTTTTGGTCAATCGCGTACAGACGCAGTGTCCTGTACAGTCACATTCAGACGTATGTAGACAGTTTTTATTACCTGCGTACAAACGCGGTTTCATAAAAAAACGCGTTGAGCTGCGGCTCAGAATTTAATCTGACCGCGTCTTGACGCGCTCTAACTCAAACCGCATCCAGTCGCGTTTGAATATTTTTTTATTAAACACGTTTCCATGCAGTCTCATAAAAAATCGCGTCTAGACGCGGATAGAAACCGATTGTAACTGCGTCCGACGCGATTTCATTTATACTCGCGTCAAGATGCGTTTGAAGATTTTGTTCAGATGCGTATAGACGCGGTTGTAAATGAAAACGCGTTCAAACGCGGTGAAAATCGATTGTAACCGCGTCTGAATCTGAACGCGTTTTCATTTATAATCGCGTCGAGATGCGTTCGAAAATTTTCTTCAGCTGCGTCTAGACGCGCTTCTAAATGAAAATGCGTTCAGGCGCAGTGAAAATCGATTTTCACCGCGTCTGAACGCGGTTTACAACAAAACCACGATTACACGCGTATATTTTGCGTCTGGTGTTTACATGGGGAATAGAGAGCATCGATCGTCTTCAATTTATTGAAGATGAATAATAATATTTCATTGGGTAAATTGAGTATATTAAGTTTATTGTTATTTGGAATGTCCATGTCTGTCTGACACCGATTATCTTGTTCGTTTCATTTTATATATGCATTCATCGTTGCCGCCTATGATCCCAAACAGACTGCAAACAAAAAAAAATAAAACGAAGAAAGCAATATGATTGCTTTATTTCGACTTAAGCCATCTTAGTTTTTAGACGATTTATTTATTAATTCAGTGTTGATTGGCTTTTTTTTGTTCTTTCAGTCTGTTTGGGCCTTATGACAACAATGAAATCAAGATAAATATGAATATTATAAAATTAGACTGTAATGAATGGTTGATGCATTATGTACTCCGTCTAACATGTTTTCATTGTTCATGAGCGTTCTGTTCGTCAAGTCATTTTCTTTTATCAGAACGTTTATTATGGAGCTTCATTTTTATAATATGTAGTATTACAGGGTGTTTGAAAAGTAATTCCCTATTTTAAATTCTTTATTACTCTCAAACAACAAAATATATCGTTCTGATTTTTTCATTGTTTTGAAGCATGAAAAAAGGCATTTTATACTAGATGAAACAAATCGATTGATCGTTTGAATGTCTAAGATCAAGCTCGAAGTTGGCCTAAAGAATACGTGAAAACGACTCATTATTTTCAATCTGTTACCGAAGTCTCATTGTAGCAATAGCCAGAATGATTAGTGGCGTAACCAAGGTAGGGCATGAGTGGGCTCAGCCCACTCACCGATAATTTTTAAAAAGTAAATTTTTTATAACAATATTTGTAGTGGCGTATCTGAAGGATGTATGAGTGGGCGGCGGCCCCTCACACAAGGTCTCTGTTCACACACCGATGGGAAAAAATATTAAATAAATACATAGACATTTTCGTTGTCCTAGCATAGTAGAGTCATTTTGTAAGAGAGTGGGGCGCCGCCCACGCACCCACGATTTTCTGGTTACGCCACTAAGAATGATAAGGACAACGGATGATGTTTTTTCTGCTTTACAAGGTTGTAGTGCGAAGAAGAAGATATCATGTATCTCCTTTACAACTACGCGATACGTAAAAGTTAAGAATAAAAAAATAGTATCTGTTCTCGTATAAGAATAATCGACTATTCAAAATAATAAGTCATTTTCACGTATTCTCTAGGCCAACTTCGAGCTTGATCTTAGACATTCAAACGATCAATCGATTTGTTTCATCTAGAATAAAATGCCTTGTTTCATGCTTCAAAACGATGAAAAAATCAGAACGGTATCTTTCGTTGTTTGAGAGTAATAAAAAGTTTAAAATAGGGAGTTACGTTTCAAACACCCTGTATATTTGAATAAGATATAATATATCAAACAGGCATTAGAATTCTATTTAAAAAATGCTCAAATCTATCGTTGAATAAAAAAAATATCATGGATTTTGTTTTATTAAATTCAAAAAATGAAAATAGCAGAAGTATAGACTGTAGGTGATTTGGTTAGATGTAGAAATTTATGAGTCTGATGTTAATTCTCGTTCTGAAGATGGGACCGAAAAAAAAACTTAGTATAACTGTGAAATATTGACAAAGATGTTTCATCATTAAATCATTTGATGTCCGATAGATGATTTTGAGCAAGAAAAGTAAACTAAATTCTGTTTTTGTATTTTCATTGTAAGGTATTTATTTGATGCAGCAGCACAAAATGAATGTTATTGAATACGAATGAAAAAAGAAAAAATTCGTTGCTACTATGCTAGATTCTCATCAATTGGAAAAATCCACTTTGTGTACATCAATATTTGCAATATTTGAATTAAAGTATAATCTTCAATATTGGATTACTCTTTATAGATTAGCTTAAATAGATCGATTAGCAGATTGGTTTTTTTTCCTATTGATGAAGGTTTTCAATTTGCTCATGCTTGTTATTTATGTTTTTCATCACTTATTGAAAGAGTTTTATATTGTTTTAAATATATTGATCGTTTTCATTTCACCATCTTATATATTATAATAATTGATCTTTCAAACAATTTTCAAAAAGGCATCTTACATTACCACATATACATTCAATTTGTTTTCATTCAAGAAGAGAATTATGTATTAATTATTGATAAAGCTCGTATAATTTATTGAACATCTGATTCATCTAATGAAATGACTCATTTTGCTGATGATGCTGTTTATATTGTTGATGGGATTTTTGATAATGAAAATAAAGAACTGTTAATAACGGGTGGATCGAAAGTTTTCGCACAAAATGTTTGCTCATTTTTGGCCTGCTTGAAAGTATTTCAGATGAGTCAAAAACTATG
>CAJNOL010004796.1:1253-13782 GCA_905250125.1 Rotaria sordida
CCTACATCCACAACCACACTCATACCCACTCACACCTACACCCACACCCACACCTACACCCACACTCACCCCCACACTCACACCCACACCCACACCCACACCCACACCCACACCAACACCCACCCACACCCCTCTTTGTATATCATAAAAGTTACATCCGCACTTTTCGAAAACTTCAATACATAATATGTTCATTCAATAACCTCTTTTTATGGTGTTTTCAGAATCAGATATAAAATGTCATAAATCATAAATTCAGTTTTTTCGTAGATTTCATTAACCTCTCTTATGCACATGACTCTATTTTATTGTTCCGTAGCCGTTAAGAGAAGTGAAGAGTTGATTCGATCGGTAGCGTTTGAAGAATTTCATTTGTGAGTTTTTCTCCTCCAGGAAGAATGATTGTCTTCGGTTTAAGCTGGAATTTTTGTTTAATCAAATTAGAGAGACTCGTAAGAGTTTTCTCGTTATGAGACAACGTAATCAATTTTTGTTTGTGATTTGGTGCAATGACGACAATTCTGAGCGAATCAAAATTTGTCTTGGATGGATTATACAGGGGTGAATAGCCACAAGAACTCGGAGGAGCAACACCTAAATCTATGGCATCGAATCTACGAAGATTTTGATAACTGAATTTGTTTGCTTTTGCAGGCAAAACAAAGATTTCTTTCAGCTCGGCGACTCTAGAAAAAATCTGAGAGATATTTATTGTCGCGATGATCGAAGATGAGAAAATGGGCCTATTCCATAAAGTTTCAGACACGTAATACTCTCCTTCCGATAAAAAAAACTATCATTTTCGATTTCATTTTTCCATTATTTAATACATTGTATTAAAAAACCTAAATATATCAGAAGATGCAGCATGAAAAGAACTACAATATACAAAGAACAGACTATTCTATAGTTGCACTTTTTCCTTTCAAAATGAACAAAATTTTGAGGTACTGATTTTTGACACTTCGGAAAAAATAATATTTGTTTGGTACATGACGAATTCGTTATTTTCTTATTTCATCTTTTTATCACTTGATACGCTTTATGAAAAAGAAAACCAAACACACCATAAAATGCAGTTTTTCATGTTGCATCTTCTGATATATTAAGGTTTTTTAATACAATGTGTTAAATAATGGAAAAATGAAATCGAAAATGATAGCTTTTTTTGGTCAGAAGCAGACCCAATTTTTGCCCAACAAGCTGATTTTTTCGGAGTTTATAGAACTCGATGAAGTGAACATTTTTTAAAATGGCACACATAAAGTATTTTCAGCCGTTACGAGTCTGTGCTTGTTTTGTGAGCTACATTTCGATGAAACGACTAGTGCTGCTTTTTGGACAATGCATAGAATACATTTAGGTCGAAATTCGCCGGTATTATATAGTTTTTGGGTTCACAAAGTCCGATTTTCGGCTGTTTTGAGCTAAAACTGATCTACATCAGTTTTGATTGTGGAACCTTTGCGACCCCATATTGTGAAAGATTCCGGCGAGCTAATTCCGAATATTGATGCGAAAAGTTTTTACACGTTGCTAAAAACCCTAAATAATTGTAACATCTTATTCGTGAAGACCCTATTGTTTGTCACTATCAGTTTTGCGTGAATTTAACTTTAAAACCCAAAGAATATATAATTGTTAGAAAGACCGTGAGTTACTCTGTCTTCTAAGATACATGCTTCATTTTAGCGACACACACTGTAGATGCTTCATAAGCCACAATGCATCTAAATAGAAAAATATGGTTCGCTATTCTGCTAAATTAAATCGGATATAAGGAATTAACCAAATGCGAATCAAAGTAGAGTTGAAAAAGCAAGCCTTTCTAACCAAAACAGTCACTTCAGCACTTTCCACCTACTCGATTTGTAGGAATAAAGACAATAGACTTTTTTATGATATTCATTGATGTTCTTTTCGAAAATAGTACTCTTTTAGGTCAAAGATCGAAAGTTTTATTAAAAATATCGTTATTTTCAGAATCAGCGTAGAAGAGTGAACCAGATAACCATATTTTTCAGCATTTTATTCGCAAAAAAGCCTAAACAAACGTCAAAAAATTTTTTTCGGATAATTATTTAAAGAATTATTTTAGCAGCTCAATCTTTTACGCTGATCTTAAAGATGATAATATTTTATATGAAATTTGTGATTTTGAGCCGGTAAAGTGTATAATTAGTCAAAAACGCATTGATGAACTCACAAGAAGTCTGTCGGCTTTTTTCCTACACGTCAAAATCAGGAGAATTTCTAAAATGGCTATTTTGTTTGCCGAATGTTGTTCTGTCAGATTTACTAAAGTCCATGTCGTAGGGGATCTCATGAATGGTGCTCCCGAGCGACATTTGTTCTCGAGGCTCGGATCAACCCAAATCAAAACCGAAACTGACTCTCTGTCTTGCCATCACCCACATTTGCACTCCCTCCTCATCGATGCTCTCACCCTCACTCTGACTTGCACCTATATCTTTAACTATTCGGGGAGCAAGCGCCACTTGGGAGCACCATTCCTGTTGCCGCCGTGAAGATTCGCTATATCGGATTTAATCAAGCTGAAAAATGGATCACATTTTTCGAACTATAGTATTTGAATTATGGTTCATGCGATATCTTCAATTTTAGACGCTAAACTTTTATTAATGCTTCAATAGATAGAGCAAATCATGAGCTTTCCAACGAATCTAGATTGCTCGGGTTTGTTCTTATTTCGGTGCGAGAAAAAGGCTTCCCAAAAAATAGGGTTTCCGTGGATAAAATGTGATGGCTGGTTAAGAACCGACAGAAGGATGAGAAAATTTTTTCATATCAATATCCTAAATCAACTCGCCGAAATCTTTCAAAATTTAGGGTTACCAATTTTCCACGATGAAAACTGACGAAAATTTTTTTTTGCCCACAATAGCGGAAAACCAGACTTTTCCAGACTCAAAAAATTCTATGATGTTGTAAGATTCTGTTCCAAGTTTGTTCTTAAAAAATCTTCTTCTCATCGAGTTCTATAACTTCGAAAAAAAAATCAGCTTGTTAGGAAAAACGTGTCTTAGATTCAGTGGAATAGGCCGAAAATACTCTCAAATCTTACCTGAGAATTTTCTCGAAGTTGGAGTAAAAAAGTTTCGAATGATCGTCTTCGATCGAAGGAGGAGTGATACAATGTGCAAATTCGTGAAGAAGCGTTGCGATCAGAGCTTCTATGGAGTAAAACTCATCCGTTCCGGGTTTTTTGAGAAGCATTTTAATGCAACGAACCATGCCGTCTTCAATTTCCGTGCACCCCAAACAACTGAGTTCACAACTTAGATTGGTGTCGATTTCGACGATAGGAAAATTTTTGGGGATTCGAATTTCGTTATCTCTCAATGTCTTTCTAATCTCGTAAAACATGTCTAAAAGTTGTTGCGTCACGTCGGATTCTGCGATGTTCTCGGCCATTTTTAAGCGAGTGATGTCAATAATTCTAAAAAAAGCATAAAAGTTTTCAGCTTTATCAGTGAAATACAGGGAGGGGGCAAAAGTTGCGCACCAACAAGAAAATTGAACATCTCCATTAAAACTTTAATCAAAGGGTCTGATATTTTTATCAGTGATAGAGGCATATATAAACTTTATATCCATAAAGATATTTCTAGGAAGACCCTCGGTTAAATATCGCTATTGATCTCAATAAGAAAGATTTTAATTTTTCACACATAGGGTAGAAAACAATATACTTAATCAAGGGTCTTCCTAGACATGTCTTTATGGATAAAAAGCTTATATATGCCACTATCACTGGTAAAAAAATTAGATCCTTTGATTAAAGTTTTAGTGGAGATACTCAATTTTCTTGTTGGTGCGTAACTTTTGAGCGACCCTGTACAATACATCTTACTAATTTTTAAATAACTTTCCAACGGAAATACATACAGTTCTACGGGTTTTAAATCAAAAGGCGACGCCTAAAAGTGACTTTTCACAAGTAGCGAAGTTTTTCAAAGAATCGCTAAAAAAACTGGCTATTAAGACATGCCTGAAACCTAGTTCTATTTGCGAAAAGTTACTCGTAGGCGTACTCTTTCGATTAAAAAACGACAGGACTGTATCTCTTGAAATGACGAAGTTATTCAAAAATTAGTGAGATGTACTGTACTGCGACGCCTTTAGTAGAATTTTTTAACAAAACCATTCTCTGTTGAATTTCGAAAGAACACAATTGCCGAATTCTTTTGCTGATTGCGCAATATACACTTTCAACTGACTCATGCCCAAAAAAGTGACAAAGAAAATAGACTTTCGTAATTTTCTTTTTCTGTAAACTTACCTTTCGCTGCACTTTAAAAGATGAAAAAAAAGGGTTAAAAAACTCATTTAGATGGTTTTTTGCCTTTCCGTTAACTAATGCAAATACCATAATATATAAATACGTTTTTTTCATATGTTAGACAATTAGCTTAATTCTTTAAATTTGGCAATTCAAACATGGATAATTGGTTTATAAGAATAAATAAAATAAACGATGATGAATTCTGTTTTTTGTAAATAATACAATATTTTTTGCTTTTTTTTATTAATTTTGCTCAGGGCATATATCTCCGACAAAACGCTCAAAAAAAGAACTGTACATGAGATATCTGTGAAATACGTTAAAAAACCTATTAAGAAATATTAAGAACGATGTTCATTCAAGAGAGCTGAATAGTATCATCAAAACAGGGAAATTATTCAGTTTCGAGCAGAAATGATTTATCTCCGACAAACTTCACAAGAAATACTTTTTTAAAATAACGACAGCCATGTTACTTGAATCCATTTATACCAGAAGAAATGAATTCTTCTTTCTTTCGATTTCTTCTTGGTATATAGGACTTTATATAGAATGAACCATTTCTCCCTAAACAGGAATCATTTCCACTTCGACTGATCCGATTGTCCATTGCTTTGTTAGTAACCACTCATAGAGGATGTGGATGTAACTAGAAAATAGAGTACCCACACTCTCAAGATATGAAACGAAGATTTTTATTGTCGATAGATGAGAATTGTGATTATGATAATGTCAAAGAAGTAATTTTTAATGCATCAAGTGCAGATAATTTATATATTATTTCGATTAATATATCAGAAGGAATGTTTTCTTCGAAATTTCCAAATGGTAAATCTGTACGATTGCTAACAGGTCACAAATAATTGAATCCAATATCAGTATATATTCATCACGAGGAAGATCCGTAAATATAACTCAAGTAGTTCAATGAGAAATTGATATCACATCATCTTTCTCTAAAAGATAAAAATATATTTATCTATTATAAAAGTTTCTTTTTAATGTATTTATATGAAGGAATTGAATAAACATCATCGAAAGAATTCATTTCAATTTCGAATATCCATTTGCATTCAAACTAAATTAAGGAATTAAATTGATCAAGAGGTTAAAAATCTATCAGATATTCAGATTCGGGGTCGATTTGTTGATGATATTCTAAATAAAATTCTTCTACTTCAGGCAAATAATCTGAAATTAATCTTTCTCTTCGATCATCATCAAGACAATCTTTATCGTGAAAGAAAGTAATAAGACGTAAAACTTTCAAATTACATTTCATTTCTATAATGAACATCTCAAATTCATCAAATTTAAACAAAAAAGTTCAAGTGTATAAGATATTAAAGTACAATTATGATTAATAACAAAATATTCAATAGTATGGAATTATTCATCGATAGCAATTGTCAATAGAACAGATGTGAAGAATCCATCTGCTGAACATCTAACATATTTCAATTTAGGTAAAGCAAAAATTAGTTGATAAACTTCACTTAACGCCCATTCCATAGCGATTGTTAATGAGAAAAAAAACGAGGTAAAGAAGATAAATTAGTTAGTAATGAAATAAGCAAGTTACATTTGGTGAAATTTCAATAATAACAAACGACGAGCAAAATTCATTTTTCTGTAATGGTAACTATATATGAAATAAAACTATTTGATGTTATTATTAAGTAAAAGTTGTTTGTAAATATTCTTATATAGTCCATTAGTTGTTGAAATTGATGATTAAGATTTGAAAATATTTTAAATATTTTACAAGCATCAAGATATTCAAATACCTCATAGATAGACTCATTCGATAAAATTTTAATCTAACTTATCGACATATTAAAAATGAATACAAATATCTGATTTAGAAGGAAGAATGAAATCTGATAATGAACATTTGAGTATGAAGTTCTAAAAGTTTTTATTAAACAATTTCAAACAAGAGTAGTTACAACACATGATCTACTAATTATTTCCATTGTAAATAAATTGTATCCATAACATGTTTAATCGTAAAATCAAAACGTAAATTTTTATCATCAATCATTTTTTCTAATTTTTCAATCATTTCATCATGTGCTTCTGGAATAGAAAAACATAATAATCGAAGTAAAGAATTTGATACATTCTTAATTTCTGTCAAAATAAGTCCTGTTAATAATTGAGCATGCATATAATTAATACATTTGATTTGAAGATGATTAATACGAGAACAAATTAAAGTTAACATATAAACTTCATTCATGTTTTTCATATGATCAAAACAAATTTTTTTAATTTGATTTTTAGGTAATAGAATACAAAGAAATTCGATTTCATCATCTGATAAATCTCCTTGTTGTAAAACTGATAAAGAATAAATTTTTAATGTAGTAACTCCAGGTAATAAACGTAAAATTTCCATTAATTTATCGGTAAAGATTTTTGCATAAATTTCTAAATGATAAATTTGTGTTAGAGCTAAAGCATGATTAATATAATCATTTATGAATATCGTCTTCGTCCATTGTTCAGGACATACTTCATCTAGACTAAGTCGAATAGATTTAGATAATTGATCAGAAGTATTAATCATCTTATGTTCTGTATCATATTCATACCATCTTTTTCTAAAACAAAAAACAAAATAAATTATTCAATATAAAAACTTCTTTTTTTTTGATATACTGATATGGACGGATTGAATAAATGATATTTTCATCTTCAACTTCAATTTCTAATATCCATCCTCGTTGAAGCCAAAATGATGAAACAAATTGATCACGTTGTCCAAAATACATTGGAGTTTGATAATTTTCTTCAAAATAAGCACTATATTTAAAATAAAATTTTTCTAATTGAGGTAATTTTGTTAAAATAAAATTTTCCCATCGATTAGCATCAAGATAAGCAATATCTTCAAATATTGTTGTCAATGATAAAACTTTTATTTTTGAATTTAATTTACTAATGAATATTTCAAATACATTAAATGACATTTTTCTATATATATGAATAGAAAGATGTGTTAAATTTGGTAATATCATTGGTTTAATACGTCTAATATTTACTTTTCGATTTGTAAGACTTAAAAATTTTAAATGATGAAGATGAGGAGTATAAGATGTTATAGCAGAAAGTTCATCGAAAGCACAAGGATGTTCTATAATAAGATGTTCGATAGAACTTATTTGTTCATTAGTAGCAATTGGTAATGAGATAGTTATATTAAAATCACTGGATTCCATTGCTTTAAATTTGATATATTTTAATTTTGGTAAGTTGAAAATTAATCGATAGATATTACCAAGATCTTTTATATTAGACCATATTTCGATTGTTAATGAGAAAAGACGAGGTAAACAAGTTAATGTTGGAAGAAGTGAAATTAATACATTTGATTTAATTGCATAAAAAACAAAAGATTCAAGACAATTAAATGATGAATCAATAGTAAATGTTGAGATAATTTGATTAGTATTTTCTGATGTCCATAAATGAATTGAAAATATTTGACCTTTATTAAAATGTAAAATTTGTTGATAATTATTCATAAATATTTTTTCTGATTTTGAATCATCAAGTTTTAGTTTTAATAGAAGTGATGAAGAATTAATTAATTTTTGAAAACGATAATTAAGATTTGAAAAAGCATAATAGATTTTACAAGCATCAAGATATTCAAATATTTCATAAAACAATTCATTAGATAAATCTTCAATTGAACTTATTGACATTCTAGATGAAAATTTAATATTAGAAAAAAAGTTCTCTTTTTTGTTTTGACTATATGACTTACGTTTCTTAATTTTGAATGTAGATAATAAAAATGAAATGTTATTGAATAAGTCAATGTAGAACGAATGATCTAGAAAAATAGAATGAAATACATGCACATGTATATTTTTCGTTATTCTTTGTTAACAACAGAGAATGATTATTTTTCTTTTCTCTAAAGAATATATCTGATGAATCATGTCCACTTTTCTTGTTCATCTTAAATAATAAATAGTATGAATTAATTGTTATCCTAATTAAGTTCTTATATAGAATGATACAAGAGAAAGAGAAATTCGCATCGTCAAGATCAACACTAACGAATAAGTTACATAGAGAAGTGCACAGTGTAATCGTCATTTCCTATTAGTCATGGGACACTGAAATAAATACAAAGTTTCTTCGCCATATTAACTCCTTTTTATTAAAAGATGTGTGATTACTGAACTCTCGATCAATAAAAACATGATTCTTTTCTATTATTATCAAGTTGAATTAATATATGAAAAAAACAATTGTATACAGAAAAAGAATAAATAAGTTTTAATCTTATTAAAAAGTTTTATACAAGAACAAACATAAAAATCATTTCCATTGCAAATAAATATTTTCCATTATGCGTTTAATTGTATAATCGACTAGTAATTTTTCAATTATCTGATCATCTGCTGCTACAATACGAAAACACAATAATCGAAGTTGACAATTCGATTTTCTACTGATCTTTGTTAGAATAAGTCGTAGAAATAATTCAATATCCATATTATTGAAAAAATCTATTTTGAGATATATTATCCCTTTCCAGCCGGCTACTAGAAGACAAGTAACAAAAAAGTCTTTTTATGGATTTTCGTTGCTCCTAGGCCATGGAGATTGGAAAAGTTTATTTCTCAGAACCAATAAGTGCTTCGGCATCTAATGGCTTCATGTATCCATTTGGATACATCCGGTCACTAAGGGACAAAAATTTTGAAAAAGTCATTTCTTTTTGTCCAGTAAAATTTGATATTTTATGGTTTTTCTTACATCTATATTTGTAGATGAAATCACACGTTGCCTGTTTGTCGATGTTTTGCAGTCCAAAGCTTAAATATTTCTAAAATGTTCTAAGATTCTGCAGTATAGTGCAATAGTAGCTCAATTTTTTCCGAAAAGTTTTAGAAATTCAGAAACATTTTAAAGAGTTTCGGAACACTTTCTAGTGTTCCAAACTAGGCTATCACGAAATATTCAGCAACTCTCTACAATATTCCTGAATTTATAGAAATTTTCGAAAAAAATTGAGCTACTATTGCACTATATTGCAGAATCTTAGAACATTCTAGAAATATTTAAGCTTTGGACTGCAAAACATCGACAAACAGTCAACGTGTGATTTCATCTACAAATATAGATGTAAGAAAAACCATAAAATATCAAATTTTGCTGGACAAAAAGAAATGACTTTTTCAAAATTTTTGTCCCTTAGTGGCCGGATGTATCCATATGGATACATTCCCATTTTTTATTATTCGGATTTTTTAAATAATCCGTCTTAGTGATCCAATAGACAGTAGGTCTATGAAGGAAAATTAACAACTGCTTGCTTCGAAGTTTGATTATTTAGAGACACGAGAAAAGGATTATTTCTATACGGACGCTATTTTGGAGCATTTTGGATGGAGCCGGCCATTTTCTTAGTGAGTGTTATTTCCTTCTTCTAAACACGTGAATGTGTGTTGAAATGTGTTAACTTATTTATCAAATCGTCAAAACATTTCATATCATCACTACAAGTTACTTCTTCGTAAAACATTGGCTTCATGTATCCAAATGGATACATCCGGCTGTAAAGGGTTATATGAGAATACAAATCAATTAAAAAATAAATTTCTTCAATTTCAGACATTTTTTTGAGATAAACTTTAACAATTTAATTCTTCTTCGAAATAGCATCGACTTCTACTTCATCAATAGATAAATATTCTGATTGTGATAATGACATAGAAGAAATTTGTAATGAATCAAGTTCTCGTAATAAATATAATATTTCAATTAATGTACCATTAAAGCGATTGTTACGAATTTTCAAATGATAAATCAGTGCTACAGCTAAAATTTAAGGAACTGGTTCACTTAACAAATCAAAAACATTGTTAGTCGAAGAACTCGTAAGAGCAATTCGCATAGATTGAGAAAGTTCATTATATTGTGTATCATCTTCATACCATCGTTTTCCAAACAACAAACGATAAATTCTTCAATGTAAAAAAAAAATTCCTATTTTATATATACCCATATAGCTCGATAAAATATGTGATGTGTTCATAATCGATTTCACTTTCTGATACCCATTTTCGTCCAATCCAAAATGACGATGCTAATTGATATGATTTGCCGAGATACATTGAATTTTCATCATCAATATTAAAAAATATCTCATACTTTGAATAAAATTTCTCTAATTGAGGTAAATATTTCAAAATCAATTCTTCCCAACGATCAGCATCAAGATAAGTCATATCTTTGGCTTGACTAGTAATAGATAAAACTTTTAATTTTGAATCTAATCTACTAATAAATATTTCCAATTCATCGAATTCTTGTTTTCTTTTTATCGCGTTTCATTTGAATAGAAAGAGTCAAATATTGAGCATATCTCGAAAAATGTATCTTTTTTTTTTTGCTAAAGAAAAATCTCTTAAAAATCAACCGTTGAATAACCTATGATGCAAAGGTAATAGGACAAAGGTCGGATTCTATTTCTCTTCGATGGAATAAAACTTTTTAAACCAAAAGATAGAGCTTTTTCCCCCTCTTTTGAACCATATATAATTTATTTTTATCACACGCTTATTAACGAAGCAACGCAACAAAAAAAAGAAGAGCATCCTTAAAAAAACGTCTGCATTTTTTCTACAATATGAGAGCAGAAAATGTCGATCCCTTAATCTCTTCGATAAATGCATTACAGAAGGAATATTTTATTATCAGATGATAGAAAATTTTTTTCTCTTTCAAACTGTATAAGATTTATATATGTCATACATTCGTGAATAAAAGAAGAAGCACTTGTGCATTACGACATCGATTTGGTCACTACATAAAAGCCAAACTATTTATCGTTTTACAAAATCTTTTTAATGAGTCCCTAAAAATCGAATGAACTGTCCGCGTACAAGATGTTTTTAACAACTTTATAGAAAGATCACATATTTATTATGCAAGTGTTTCTCCTTTTATTTACCTAATTTTATTTGTGAATGGATGACATATATAATGGGTGTGGCTGAAGAGAAGAGTAACACCCACACTCTCTAGTCAGAAACTTGAAAATAATAGTTAAGAGAATTTTATCATAATTCTATTAGATTTTCAGTCAAATCCAAGAAGGATTATGCAATGATTAGACCAAAATTGGTCAAAATCTTCTACTATGAGAATATGGGTATGAGTGTCAGTGTGGCTGCATAGAAACGTATGAAGCATGCGCACATCCACACCCTCATCCTAATACCGTTAAAAATAACAACTAATATTTTACTTCTATTTTTCTTCTTTTGTGTTTGTGTTTTACTTTTGCTTCTTTCATTTATTATTTTTTACTGATTACTGTAGAATTCTCGGTCTTTCTTATTCCGACCGTCACTGGAATGAATATAGCATGTCCATTACAATTAACGATAAATTATTCTTATGCTTGATATTAAGTAGCAAACTATTCACGTATATAAAAACAAAAAAAGGTAAATAAATTGTTGGCTTATTTTGAGAAATAAAAAGAAATATTTTTTTCGTTGCACATTATAAATACATAAATATATATTTATTCATAGAATATAAATCAGATTTTGATGATGTGAATATGAATAATCGTGTCTGTGCACATACATTCACACTTATATATGATTCTTCCTACTGATTGTTGTATCAGGCATCGACAAGCGACGCCTAAACGAAATTTGATTTAAATAAATGTCAGTCTAAATTTTTCTTATTAAAGGTAAAATAATTTCTTTCACATTCAGTGGACATTCTTTCAGAATAACATATCTTACCTGGATCATTAGTAAAACGAAAAAAGGGGGAGAGAACAGACGAATGAAGCACATGAGAGAAAAATAAAGTGGTATCATATTCATTTATGGAGAAAAAAAAACAATTTTCTGTTTTTTTTTCTCTTACTATCAATACATTTGATGAGGAAAAGGTAAGTAATTAAGCGAAGAATAAGGAGACCACTCATTAGTATATTTTTTTTCTCTTGTGACTGCACGCATAATTGAAATATATTTCATGGCCGGTGTCGCGAAACTTTTTGACGAACATATTCTTGATAAATCAAACCAAGAAGTTAATCTTAATGATGAAAAATATAAAGGAAAAGTAATTGGACTTTATTTTAGTGCACATTGGTATGTTTAAGCTTTTTGCTTATGTAATACAAATAGATTTTTCTTTTGTTAGGTGTCCACCATGCCGTGGTTTTAC
>CAJNOL010004797.1:0-13781 GCA_905250125.1 Rotaria sordida
TTAATTTAGAGCAACATTTAGATGTCAAACAAAGTGTGATGATCGTATCTAATATTCGATATTTTTGTTAAAAGAACGCATTTTCAAAATCATGTCAAAATATAGTGAAGAACGACTTAAAAATCTGTGATCAATTAAAATAATATAGACAATATCATTCATAAAATTATTGGTGGTTAACTTTTATAAGAAGGAGAACAAGAAATGTATAAAGCAGGATGATTGATAAACAATACACAAATAGAACTAGGGTGCATGGGTTTGGATGTGAATGATGAAAATACCCGTACTCGCACTCACACCCACACCCTCTCAAACTTTTCATTTGACAAATGAATAGAATTAATGAAAATTATGAAAATTCGATTTCCAATCCTTATTTTTCTGAATCGTTTCTATATGACTAACTAAAAAATCATAAAAATGAATTCTGCTTGATCATAATTATTTTTGTATAATAATGATAGAAGGAAGTAATACTAATCAATGAAAAATTTTCTATTTCTTATGAAATTTATGAAAAATAATTTAAAAAAAAACAATGACAATTTCCAGATGTTTATTAAATAATTGTAGTTAATATTGATTTTTTTTTGAAATTCTTACATGAAATTTCATGTATGGTTTGAGAAGCTGGTATATTTTTGGACGAATACACTATATAAAGTATTTTCCATGAATAAAGTTAAGACTCACTTCAAACATGAACTTGATTGACTTTTCAATTTTGTATATTAATTAGCGAGATGGTCTTTGAATTTATCTAGACCTGTATACGAAAAAAAAATGCGTAACACTCTTCATTGAATGTTTGCAAGTTGAAAATTCAAGCTTCAATTTTAATATGTACATTATTGTAGTTAGAAAAAAATCTTAAAAATTCGTGTGTTCTACAGTGAGAGATGTCGCTATATTAGTTAAAATGAGTAACTTGTTCGTTTGCCTATCTGTCACGTTTCATATTCTTTTACTTTGATAAATGAATCAAATAAATAACTTTCTTTCATTTTGATCCAATCGATACGATTTGCATATACGACATTTTATCCGTTATAGACAACGTTTGAGATTGTGAAAAAGAACAGGTAAACAAAAAATATATACGCAATCACGTCAACAAAAGATTACATTACAAAAAGAACAATATTGGTTGTCGTTTACTTCGCATATTTTACATATTTTAACAAATATTTCATCGCATCACTACTTAGTACAAAAATGAACTTGCTCTGGATTTTTCTGACAATTACTTTCATTATTGTCGGCAGTAATCAACTGGAATTAATACAACCGTCAAAAGAATATTTCTTGGAAAATGTCACGATCTCATTAGAGCGTACCGCTTGCTTTGGCATGTGTCCTGTTTATTCACTGATGATTCAGGGCAATGGATCGGTGATTTATGAAGGACGCGAGTTTGTCGAAATCAAAGGACAAAAGAAAAAGCAAATTTCAGCCAACGATGTCGTGGAACTGTTACGTAAGTTCTATGAAATTGATTTCTTTTCGTTCAAAGACGAATACAAAGAGGAACGAAACATTTTGGTCGAGCCGAATGGAAGGATACAGGAAGTTATAATGATGGTAACTGACCTGCCCACAACCTATGTCCATCTTCGTATCGACAGTTATCAAAAGAGTGTGAAAGATTATCACCGTGCGCCTGACAGTCTTCGACAGTTGGAAAAACTGATAGACAACATAAGCGGTGCTGCCAACTGGGTGAGAAACAGTACCACATTTCAATAACTCTTTTTTTTTCAATATTGACTAATAAACATTATTCTATTTTTTTTATCTCTGAAGATAAGTCTTTTTGATTGAGGGTGTGAATGAGTCCAAATCTACTGCTAACTTTTCTAACATGAAAATTAATTATCAAATGTTAATACAATCGAGAAAATTTGATTATCTCTTATATGATGTTTTTTTTTATCTACGAAAACAGAAATAGTTTATATATATAATTGAACATAAGTTTTATTTTGAAAAATAAAATGTCAATCAAAATCTAAGAAAAATGTGCCCCACCACTCACTAAAATACTCTGTCCAGTAATATAACCAGAATCTTTGCTCGCAAGAAATGAAACCATGTTTGCAACGTCATTTGGATGTCCTATGCGATCAAGTGGAGTCATTTTTAGCATATCATTCTCAAATTCTTCATTTGCTTGCCCTAGAAATTTTGCTGATTCTTCAATATACTTGTCACCCATCACTGTCTTAGATGTTCCTGATAAAATTTCATGAATATAATGTTTAACAAAAAAAGTACTTTAAAACATACCTGGACAATAAGCATTGACTGTAATATTATGTGGAGCCCATTCTATAGCTGCAGCTTGTGTTAAACCTCAAACACCCCATTTTGTAGCACTATAGAGACCGAACAATGGACCTAGTTTATATCCAGCACCACTACAAGCACCAATAATTCTTCTTCCTTTATCTTGTTTGATCATAATTTTAGCTGCTTCTTTATAACAAAGAAACACACCACGCATATTTACTGCAAACATTGGGTGTGGGTGTGGGTGTGGGTGGGTGTGGGGTGTGGGCGGGTGTGGATGTGAGTAGGAGAATAAGACCCACGCCCACACCCACACCCACAACCACACCCACACACACCCACACCCATACCCCACACCCAGAATGAGACAATAGACTGTTTCAAGAAGATTTCCATGAGAAGAAAACTTTTTCAAGTACAACTTTCGTATACTTTCGAAAAACTTTGTCTTGCCAATTTAGTCTATTTAATGATTGTTCTCCTCTTTGTTAGATTTCGAATATAACATTGTATTTAGTTTATTCATTGAAAGATACCCGACTAAAAAAACCAGATGCTGACCTAAAGCCACTCACACTACTTACCCTCCCCAGAAGTAAGATCCACAAATCATTTGATTACTTAGGAATGCTCGCTCGTTATTAGAGTCCCTGAAAGCCCAACTTTGAAAGTACGGTTCGCTCTTCTAGATATTTCGTGCTTGAACATAATACACGGTAATGTAAATATTTTCTTTGACTATTGGATATTACAGCAACTAGCTTCGAAGAAGCTACCTATACAGTCAGTGCATACTCTATTTGCATCGAAACTTGTGAAGCAATTGTTGGTTATTGGACGATCGCTGAATGAGTTTCTACGCAAAATGCTGATTGGATTAATGTTTACAAATCTGGTAGATGTGGAGCAACTGTAGGAAACTCATGCCTTGTCAGTTCAGATGCATATAGTAATGCTGACAGCAGTGCTACCTCTGGAACACAAATTATATTAGGTGTGGGTGCGGGTGTTAGTTGAGTGAAGATGAACATCCACACGCACACCCCACACCCAGCCACACCCTTGCCGTTTGAAGCATTGATTTTTATGTCGTTTGACGCAGAATTTATTTCTAAACAAAATGGTGCAAGTGTTAATTTGAACAAGTAAAACATTAACTTGTTTCAAATTTTAAAAAAACAAGGACATGTGTATATGTGAAAAGAGCTTGTTTTATCTTTTCTTCATATTTTCTATCTCAAAAATTTTCTTCATAAGTATTTAATATAAAATTATGCTAAGTACATGTAGATATGTAGAATTTTATGTAAGATTTTGTGGCATGTTCGAAATTTCTAGTCGAACCATTTGTTAAATATTTCCAATATTGTTTTTCGTTTTTGAATCGTTGCAAATGGATGATTGAGTAGATATTCATATTATAAACTTTGTATCAAGAACAAAATGTTATTCAGAAGACAAAGTCGACAGTTTTGTAGGGAAATAAATTCTCTATCAAATGAAGTGTGAATTAGATTCAAAAATGATTATCAAGTGTCTCAAAAACAGAACACAAAAGTGACCAATAATTATGCATTACTCGTCATTATAATATGAATGCATTTTATCATTTTCTTTTGTATCAACATGATTACAAAGACTTCTATCATTCTTCTCTTTTGTCATTTTAGATAATGTACCAGTTGTGTTTTCAAGCTTTCTATTGATCTTCCATTTATAAGGTGGAATGTAGATGAGAAGAAATTCTACAGTCGCACTCTCAAATTTGCTTCACCTAATTTGTTAATCGATTATTAGAAACCAGCTCATCAAGATCTTACTATTACTTGATTTCTTGAAGAACATCACTTTCTTCACTTGAGAACACAAAGAACTTATTCAAAAACTTGCTTATAAGTAGTTCATCTAGAGCAAGTCAAATCCAAGCTTACAAAAAGTTTGACAAGTTTCGACTTGAATTTGTCCATCTCTGTTGGAGATATATTCTGCATGTTCTTTAGGAATGACTGCATAAATCTAAGCCGTTGTATAAACCTCAAATCAATATTACTTGTTTAGCAAATTTATTTTTTGTATCACAACATTCATTACATGTGCGCACATGCGTTTGTCGAGCAAAACAAAATCGCTGTCTGTATAGTAGTCACAGCAAAGTTTTTTTCTTTTTCGTTTCTTTTTTTTTTTTGTTACAGATGAATGTTTTTTTCTCTCTGATCAGAGAAAAACTCGAGAGAAAGGAGAAGCCTATTTGATATATCACAAAGATAAAAATATGCAAAGTGTAATTAAAAATTGACGAAATATGTAACTGACATGTAATCTACTGTTAGTCAAGATAGTATGTACCAACTATGGTTATGCTTATTTGTCGGATTATGTTCTATTAATTGTATACAAGGTTTTTCTTTTCTTCATAACTAACTAAATCTACCCCCTTTTTGTTTCATGTGCAAGAGCAGAATTTTCGATTTTAATTTCAATTTGTCCTGATTTTTACTCGAAAATGCTTTTTTTTTTATTTGTGGCGGCTCGTAATAAGCGTCTATTTGAACAAAAAGCACATACAGTGATTCCAAAAATTATTGACTGCTTTAATTGGTGTGAAACCTTTGCATGAAATAAAAAAAACACAACTGTAATGCAGTTTATAATGTAGATTATTGCCCGTAATGTATATTTTATTGTTTTCAGATCTTTTGTTCTTGTAGTTACTTTCTCATTGGAGAAATAATACATTAGAAGTTGATGCAAGATGTTCTGCGTGTAAGTCTTAAATTCATATCAATGACCATATTAATGATACATGGTATAAAGTCAGTATCATTCTTTAGACATAAAAGTGGTCCATGTGTTTAACAAGAGATTGAATACTAAAATTGATTATTTTTTCGATCTTATCAGTTACTCATGTCATTGAAATCACCTGAACATTGGCGATTAATCAGTGGTTTGTTGGATATTACAATAAATCACGATTAATCGGCGATTCTCCAACTAACGTCAAAAGTAAGTATTATTATATGTAAATAAATATTTTTTTTCTTCTATTCAGATCATGTGTTCATCTTAATAAACAGTAAGTATGATTTTATTGAAAAAAAAACCTTATTTTGTACTATTTATTCCAGATAGTGAGAAAGAAACCATCCCTTTCTTCATTCATCAGAAACATGTATGAGTACAATGGTAAACGACGGTGATATACACGTTGCCCTAGTCAAACATCTTGTAAGCAAGGTCTTGGCCAAGACACAAGATACAGAAATGATAACAGATCTTGAAAATTTAGGTACAAGATCTTGAATTAGATCTTGAGTACAGTTATGTGAGATCTTGGTTATAAATATATAAGATCTTGGATACAGATTCATAAGATCTTAGGTATGGATTCATAAGATCTTGAGCACATATTAAAATAAAATGTGTTTCATATGTCGTGATTTGCGATACAATGCGTTATATATTCTGAAACCCTCGTTCGAACCTATCATATAGCGCATTTATTACTTTTTTTTCCGGAAAACTATATTATGACATTTCAATTTATTTTCATTTTAATTATTCCTATCCTGAATAATTGAAGGAAGTCAGACCTTAGAATCTGACTGACCTTGAGATGGCTCGATCTCCATCGAACTGCTTTAGGGTAGTCCTCCCTCGGCGATTGATCGAGATCAGCATATTCTCGAATGATCAACACTCGAGCAATAATTTTAAAAAAATGATCTTAAAAATGTATGTTTTATATGTTCAATCACGTTGTTTATATATGGCTCTATACGCATAAAAAAACGGTGAATGACTAGTCAGCATGTAAACACGAATGATGTCGTTCTTTTACTCAAGATCTTTTGAGAAGAGAATGGTAAATGATATCTCTTCTATGATCTTGATGAGATCTTAGATACAGATTTATCTGGAGTGTGGATGTCGGTCGTCTCTTTATTCACAATTACACCTCATCCACCCTATTTGCTTACCTTATACGTATGCAAGGAAACTTTGAATGAACTTGTACGACTAAGCAAAACATTTGAACCAATGCAGAGATATTTCTTTCTTTTTATTGTAGTGCTATTTAAGCATTACCCTGTAATATTTTCGATGATCCGATCTGTTTGTAGTATTTAGATCTACGACTATGGTTACTTCTCGATCTGCATACCATCATTCTTTGCCATCGTACTTATGCATATTTTCCGTGAATGAGGAGAGAAATGACTTCTTTCCCCCCATCCACAATAAATAATGCAGAAAAAGTTCTCTTTTAATAAAATAATGTTTACTCCTCAATTTGGTATTGAGACTGATCTAAATAAAAGAGAAAAGATTATTTTTATAAAACAATACACACTGTTCACTTGGATTATCAGATGATATAAGTACAAGCAAAAAACTATTTTTATAAACTAAAGTTTACTATTCATTGAGATCATCAAATGATCTAAATAAATAGAAGAGAAAAAATATTTATTTTTACATAATAATACTTACTTTTGAAGTTAGTTAGTTAGACAATCGCCGAATAATCGTGATTTATTGTAATATTCGATAAATCACTGATTAATCGCGAATAATTGACGATTATTTTGGTTGAAATCACGATTAATCACCACTTTTTTTCAAATCTTGCTATTAGTTGCTAAAATTGACACAATTTTGATGACATGGATAGTTTTTGGACAAACTTTATAAGGTTTCCATAAGATTATTGCGATTAGATGTTCAATATATGTTCCCTCGATAGTAATAGGAACTTTGTTATTACACCGATAAAGATCGAAGTCAATCATGATGTTTTAGTTTTAGAGAATGCTTGTTTTTGCCGATTTAGCACTTCAATTACAGTAATTTATTCATCTGCTGATGTCTTTTATAGAATCAAAGGCATGAAAAATGTAGGAATTTATTTCAGTAATTCTAGATGCAAGAGAAAAAAAAATGTATGCTGGATACTTTTCGATTGATTTATATTGTACTCTACACGATATATTTCATATGACAAGACACCTGACTATTAGAGGAATTCCTGAGTTAATTCTCTTACAAAAGGCTGCATAAAAAACATCAATTAAACCGAATACACTCATTTTCATTCAATCCAACTCCTTTTGATTCTATTCGAATGAATTGAATCAGATGGAATCGAATTTTGTGTGACGATTTAGTTCATCTTCTAGTTCCAGTAAGACGCTTTGATCTTCAAAAATCTCCGAGTTAAAAATTTCATGTTTCGGATGCTTAGGACGAAGACTTGCTTCCGGTCCTGTACAGTTTGGCATCATCCGTGTCGCGCAATACTCTACTTCAACAATAGGAACATTGACTAGTATTGTTTTAAATCGTATACAAAGACACTATCCTTCATGAAAAATTATTGTGACGGAAAGGAAACTTGTAAAGAGTTTGTCGAAAGATTTTAGTTTTGTGGAAGTTGAATAACTGCACAAGCATATACCAATTTGAAAGAATCTTTTAAGTTAGGTGTTTAGAATATTTCGTTATTTTTATCGAAAGAACTTGAATTTGGGTGGTAAACATCATCAGTATAGTCTCATGTAGTAACAAAATCGATAACAAGTATTTTCATTAAGATGTCTCTTTCTGGTAAGACTCTAAGAGAGAGTTGAATTTTGTTTGACTATGGCAGAAAATTGTGCGGTTCGCGGAAAATATTTTCGAGTGTCCACGATTTTATGAGATTTTCTCGATGTTCGAACTTTTTATATCAAAATTAATCGAGTACAGCTTAAATTTTTCGTGATTCTAGTCCATGCAAATAGAGTTGATCGCTAAATCTTCGCAACATTATGACATTACCAATACTTCTGGTGCTTTTCGACTGAAGAACGAAAAGGAGAAGCTATTGCGTGTTGTTGTTCAGTCTTATCTGTTTTTATTCATTTATTATGTTCTTTGCTGCATTGAAAAAGAGACTAACTTAATGTTTCGACGAAATAGTAGAAGAAAAAATAAAGAACTTCACTTGAATTCAACATGCTTTACCATCAATGTTTGAGAGCTACCGAACAAATGTAAAACACATTTCTGTACATAAGTTGAAGAGAAAAAGAAACACATAGAATGCTACTTTGAGAGAGTCTACGCGTTGTTTACAGCATAAAAAGGCAGTCGCATGTTTTTTGTCATTGTCACTAATAATTTATTGCATAATTGAACAATGAAATCAATTGATCAGCAAATCTAATAAATCCACAAGTCATATTTTTGTAGATTTAGCTTCAAATGGCGCAGCTTGTCATTAAGGATATATTCTGTATATTATCCATTCGTTACTACGTGAATCCAAGCTGCTATTACAAATTGTAATCGTATTTCCCAAAGTTGTTTCAACACTACCGATACTATTTTATTAGAAGAGAGTAATATGAGCGTGTGTTTTATATCTTATGAAAGCGAACATTATTCACTATCTAGATCGATACATATGGAATAGACCTGACCTCATGAAAAAGTTGAAAAGAAAAAGAAACATGTTGAATACTATTCTGAGTTCCATATCTGGTATATGCAGAAGGAGAAAACATTCGATGGGTTTGGTCTCTATTAATAGCGATCTGGTGCATATTACACACTGCATAATCACCTAGCCTTGTTCACTGATCAGCATATCATGAATGGAACCGGTTAAGCTTTTCTTGACCGGCACTGGTAACAGTCGAATCAAATGGGACGGGATCGGATCGACCACATTTGAGCATGCAAGTAAACACAGATAACTGATCCATGTAGCAGTTAGTTAGACTCTTTCACATCAGCAACAATTTGTATAGCAGCTCGAGTAGATGATACGTCCTTGATGTTTATCGCAACTAGGGTGTGGATGGGAAGTGATGTGGAAGAAAAATAGAACAGCATCCATCCGCATCCATACCTGGAACTTTACTCATATCAACACACAGTCACACATACACATCTTCACATCAAACTGAAATTTAGAACAAAACTGGAATGACTAATAAAAATGAGTTCTCTAATATCAAGTCCGAATCAGTGACGGCATCCTTTCTCAGCGAGGAAACATTTTTTTTCAGATCCATGCGTTCTTTTCTTGACTGTCAGAAGACAATTCGATGGATGTATGAATATTGAGGAAAATTTTTCAAACAAAGGACTACATAGGTTTGCTACAGAAAGGTATCTCTTTGTTATTTTTTCGTCCTGATAGATCTCGTGGAACACTATGACTATGTCGAAACTTGTTCAAGATCACTTAAACTTACACGGTAATACTCATTTATGTTATGCTGAATCCAACTAAAATAGTATTAAAAAAAGTACAATGAGTGCAAAAGGGAAAAGTTAGGATTTTTTTGAAAATCATTATGTGTTCACTTTTTGCATAGTTTGTGATATTTTCAAGGTGTTTCAGACTAAAAACTTGATCAAAACACAATAAAAAATAGATATTTGAAATTAGCTCAACGAGCTTTATCAAGCCATATATAAATTAATAGAAATAAAATTTTGCTGCATTTATGCGCGTAGAGTATCTTATTTATTCTAATGTATTTGAGCTTAGGAAAAGGATACATCCGTTCATGTACGTTTGATTGCTTGCTATGTAATATGACTCTACAGGGTATAGAATGATAGTAATGACTAAAATCAAAATTTTATGACATATCAATGTGACGATTTTAGGTGGAAGAGTCGCTAACGCTAATGAAGTCACGCTTTATTTCGGCTTCTTCGTATCATTAATTGTATCTTTTACATTAAAAGCACGCGTTTATATAGGCCATTAGGAGAGCGAGAGAGAGAACAAAAGAAGGAGAGAAGAGTCAAAGAGAGTGAGATCGCTCACGATACATAATTACACTAGAATGAAGAATAAAGCATGTGATATAAAGAAATGACAAGGGAAGGTTGAATATCATGAACTAATAGTTAATTCAACCAAGTAATGAAAACAGATAATGACACACAATAGATTTAACCAGGAACATCAAAATCAAGTTTTACTTTCTAAAATCTCCTTATTGAGAACTGTTGAAAATTTATTTAAGAATAACTGTATTGATATTGACTTTGTTTTAGATCATTTTGTTTCCTATTTCACCCTGTGATTATAGCCAATATTATATTTGTACTTGGCATAGAAAAAAAAAATTCATATTTTTATACTTATCAAATTAAAATCACATAATTCCAATAGGATCCATGGTAATTGTAAACTGTATTTATAGCATGTATCGATTGGTTTTAATTCTATCGAATTTCGACCTACGATAATTGTTATACAATCTCGACAGTCAGATAATTTTAACTTGACTATTATGATATTCCAATCAAGCAACGAGAATTGGTCGTTTTGTACATTAAAGTCTATTTTAGTGATCATTATTATTACAATTATTTTGATCATTATTCCATATGTTACACAGAATCGAAAACTACGTAATGATATCTTCACAAATGATTTTCTACGAATGAAAATCTGTCAAAATGATGACGAAAATTATTCACAATTAAGAAACATCATTTGCAATTTGAACTTTACGAAATCAAATACAACATCGACAGTAAATATAAATCAATCTTTTAATGATTACGAATTTTCTCGATTGAATTCACTTTTTCTCGGAGAAAATGGTTCTTTGGAAACGACTGTCAGATGTATTGGTCCGTTACGTAATCAATCATGTCTATATAAAAATTTGTATTATATTAATAGTACTTTCATGGTTTTGATTATAAAAGGAAGAATTTTACCAATACTTGACGTGCGTGTCTTTTCATTCGGGACGAAGAATGTTAAACCGAATATTCAAGAGTTTGATTCATATTTAGAACTTGAAAAATTCGTTCGCAATTCAGCTGATCCTATAGTAATATCTGGTGTTACTTTATTTTTTAGTTTTCCATGGATTGGTAATGTTGGTCATACGCTCTTTGATGGACTATATCCTGCCTATGCTGCAATAATTCCTTTTTCCACCTCGACAACTTTATCCATTTCGTTTACTTTGTGCCATAGATGAGTGTCAAACTTGCCGAGATGAAGATATATTTAATCGATTTGCTGGTCTCGGTATTATTAAGCAATACATTCTAAATGATATGTCAAATGGAAGTTGGTTTGTTTTCGATGAATTTGTTATGGGTGGTGGCATGATGTGTCAACGCTGTACACAACCAAATCTACAATTGCCTGGAGGAGTCGAATTGGATGGTTCTAGACTATTTCGTAATCGAATGTATTCTCAACATGGAGTCATTCTTCCAGTTCAACGAGAGAAACATTCTGCAGAAGGTCGAAAGCGACATGATACACTTCGTGCTTATGTAATTAATAATAAACGCTTCACCAAAACCGACAGAAAAGAAATAAATGCTGCGATAGATGAAATTAACAATTACACTATTGCACATCAAAATGAAAACATAAGTACTATCAACAAATTAGATTGGCCACTTGTCAAGGTCTCATATATAGATTACGGTTCAATCAAAGGTCAAAAAAAGAAATCATCTCGATTCAATGCAACTCCAATAGATGCTAGACTACCAACGTATGAATTGATAGAAACTTATTTTACGGCTCAGTTACGATTATTGCGAACTATGGATATTCATATTATAGGACCTGGTACAGGTGCAATGTATCAAACATTTTTATCGGATGGATCAGTTGTTATTAATGTCGGTGGTTTAATACCGTTGAGATCAGAAGATCAAAATATAACGTATACAGGATATATGGAACAGTACATGGCATCTGGTGCACCCTATCTCAAAGCTCTCTATTATCCGATTAATGAAAGGCCAAAAGGAATAAAAAGAGAAGAATTAGTAAAACTCATTCGAAAAGCAGCCAAACTTATCATGAATGGCTTTTCTATACCAGTAAATTCAATAGAAAACTTGGCACCAGATGGACAATTATTTATTGAAATGTGTAAAAGAGATAAAAAATTTTGCGAACTTGTTACAGCAAGAGCACCAGGTACTGATTTTGGTTGTTATCATTTTTGGGTAGAAGAACTTATTCACGAACGTGGACCTTGGAGAGAACAAGTGAGTACTCATGGTATTAGAAAAACTCGATGTTCATACAATCTTACATTGATGCGGGAATTGAGAGACAAATATGGCATTCGTCATTATGAGATAAGTGTTAATCAATCGAAAATCTCTGGTTAAGATATAGAAAAAGCAATACTTCAAGACACGCATTGCGCTAGCATTATAATGAATATAAAAAGCTATAGGATTATTTTTCACACTTTACTAACCAAAAACTTTGAATCGATTTCTAAACGTATCAATTGTTGTGCTGATACTACCTGATTTAAACGTCTCATAACGGTTGAGGGTATGAGTGTGGCTTTGGATGTCGATGTAGGTGTATGGCGTGAGTGCGATAGGTGTGGATCTGGATCTAAATCATGGTGAGGTTGTGGAATGTGATTGTGAGGTGTCCAGTATGCCATCATGCAGATTTCAACATTGATAAAAGATTGCTATCAGATGACTTCAAGCGTATGGGTGAGTTTGCGCATTTATAGGGATACGATTGCGGGTTGAGAGAAGGATACTCACATCCGCTCCCATCAACACCCATATTGACACCAGACTTTCATTCTCATAAAAAGGAAAGTGGTTATGCACACTCAGGTACACATAACCGGTCAGCTATGTACATTCAGATAGGTATAATCAATAAATATTAAGTTATCAACCTGTCCACGTAACAGTCCACCTACTTCGACAAAGTCAGAAGAATGCGAAATTCATACTTTCATTATATAATTTTTACGTTGTCAAAATGATGATGTGAGACGTTTTCTTAATTATTCTTTCGGAGATGTTATCAATTTGTTCATTTCGGGGAAACTACAATTAACTTTCTGAAGAAATAAACGTCGATGAAAATAGGCCGATTTTTAAAAGCGTTATTCCGTCACGACATTTTTTTCTACATGCGAGACGAAGCTATCATATATTTTGAATTGTTTTTTGTTTTTGTATGTATAGCTCGTCATCTCAGCGACAACTTTTCTATAGGAAAGTCCTTAATCACACTTGCAGAAGAGCTAAAATTTTTAGTTCTTCACATGCCACTGAAACTCGGAGTCCATTTTTTGGTGTATGGCAGCCTGGCTTATACATGTTTTCAAAAAATCAGCTCTATTAGACTTCAATCTGTTGATATATTTCAGAGATAAAGTGAAAAAAAAACGTTATTTCGTCACGCTTGGACAGGTTGTTATGTTATAGTTCTATAGGTACTTCATTATTAATATAAATAAAATGTGGTTAGGATGTGGTGCCACATCCACCTGAATGGACATAGCTACTTCCTGTAAAGTATGTCTATTCAAACAAAAAGCTAGCGAAATCTACTACAAATTGTGTGTGTGGATGTTGGTGAAGAAAAGACGCGATTCGCACCCACCCACACCCACACCCACACCCTAAAAATAACACATATCAAAAAACTCGAATTACTTAATAAAGGTCCT